>JAXQQM020058234.1:0-106890 GCA_034641835.2 Pinus albicaulis | reverse complement strand
TGGTGTATGGTGACTTTGGTGGTAACAAGTGTGTGACTCTATAGATGATCAAGTGCAATGTGTGAAGGTTTTAACACATGAGCGGAAAGTGAGTGAACCCCTTACCATACTATAATATTATGCAGCTTGAAAGGAACACATGAGAATAAAGACATTACAAGTTAATCATGATGGAAATATAAAACAACACACATTCAAAAATATTCATACTCATGCAAAAGAAATAGATCATAAGCATTATCATAAGTTAAACAATATACATTGCAAACAAAACAAGAATAGCCTGACTATATTAACAACATATGAATGAAAACGTGTTGGCTATGAGCTTTTATTAAAGTGAAAGTTCCAATCATACATATACCATTGATAAACCACTAGCCCCAATAGTGGAACATGAAGTCAACACCAGCTCCTCCAAAGAAAGATACTCCCTCTATGCTATAGAGAAGCGAAGGCTCTCAAAAAATTCCAAAGTTCATGATTCTAAGCCTAAGCCTAGCCAAACTCTTGGCTCCCAAAAGCCATTTACATGGGTTATCGGTATATATTTATAACGAAAGGGTTGAATGTTCAACTTTCCTTCGTGACTCATGGACTTCCCTCATGACTCTTCAACTTCTTTACAAATGAATTTTCACATTCCATAATTCACACTTGGAATTCCACTTATAATTATTTACAAAAGAGTATTACAATATACTCATACCCATATACAAAAAAATTAGGTAGGGCCAACTATACACCCTGATAAGAGAAAACAGGTTAAGCTTGAGTTTGGGTAAGCTTCAACTCAACAACTTCAACTCGTTTTTCCTCGATAACGTAATTATGCAAAGCTTTGTACTGTGTGATGAGTCCCTCAAACTCTGTGATGGTGTAAGGGAGGAAGCAGACTCTAGCCTCCATTGCATCTGAGTACATTGATTTGGAATTATTTTTTGCTTCCTTGTTTAGAAATACAAACATAGTGTTGGTTTGGATAGGACCACCAATGTACTTTTGCATATTTTTCTTATTCACTTCAAGATCTTCCCTGGCGGCAGTCTGTCTACACTGCTCCAAGTATTCTTCAATATCCTGTATGACATGATTCATACATTTGGCTTTAGTTAGTGAGCCAACTGATGGCATATTGTGCAATTTCACCAAGAAATACACGCTATCATATAACTATGCATACAAGGCCTAAATGTTTACAATGAATAAGGTGATTTGTTTGTTATTCTCAATGAGGATCTGAAGCTTCACTTTCTCCAACTCTGCCTCTTTCCTTCTTTGATTTCCCAATTCAAGTGGAGCCCCTTTCTATCACATTTACCATTAATGCACAGAAACAATGGATGAATTTACAACTTTAAGAGCTTTAACATGATCTTTACACTTCTGTTGCAAGTTGTGCAAGTGGGAAACTTCCTTATGCATGGGAAAAAGCTCCTCATAAACATTTCGTATGGTCTCTCCCAATGTCTATACTTCGTCGGGTATCGTCACCTTCAATTCTTCCATATAGACTAGTGTGGAAGTAGTGTTTTAAGCCTCTGCTCGGAGTTGTTCAACCGCTTTCCTATCATCGTGCAAGTTCTTTTCCAACTGTTTGTTGGCAACTATGAGATACGTAATGTTTGACTTTGTTGCACCTGTGAAGGCCAAGTTCGTTGTGTAAATGGCATTGTGATTCTTTCTAGTGTCTAGCATAATCACCCTTTCTCTGTTAAATGCACTAGAGATGTGAGGTTTCCTGGAAAAATGTTTCTTTCGTGCTTGTGCAATATTTTTCTGAATCTTCTCATAAGTCAGATTGTATGTGTCCATAACTGGACCTTCATCAAGAGGCATAATTTCCTCTCCCTCTCTTGGAGCTTGTTGTACTAGAGGAGGGGGAGACTGGATGGTGACCTGTCGTTTGTTGGCATCAGGTCGAAATCTTGGTTTTTTGTCTCTAGTTCCACCTCTATATCTTTAATCAAAATCAAATCTTTAATTGCTTAAGAAATCTCCTTTTCCTGTAATTGTTCCCTCTCCTCTCCTCATAGTCGGTTATTCTCTTCGTCGTTGACTTATTTATGTTTGGATTATTATTCTTCTAATATTCATCTTTATTTGTTTCTTTCTTTTACGTTCTTTCCTCCAGTATCCTCTACTCTTATTCTTTCTTCTGCTTATGTTCTTGTTCATGCATCTTTTGTTTCCTCCTTGACTCTAAAACTAAGTCTACTCTAAAAATTATTGGATACGCTTTCATATTGTGACTCCCCATTGGCTAACTTCAACATTCCTCTTACCTTTTCCATGCACTTTATTGCGACCTTTCGCCGATACTGCTTTTGGAGTGACTTCTTTCTGTGGAGTTACTTGTGAAGTTCCTACAAAAATGGTCGGCTCGCAGGACTTCCTGTAATTTTAAACATTCTTCCATGGGTCCTCCTCTACCCTGTAGAATGTCTCACTTAGCCACTAGAAATGAATCCCCTCACAATGGTCACTACAAACATTATGGGGATCATACAAATTGAATTTTGGAGTATCGAACGCAAATTTATGTATCACCTTTACTTCGATGTCCACGATTTTAAGGTTCTTGATCTTGTACAGTCCAATTAGCATAGGAAGAGTTGGCCAAGGTAATTTATTCTCACTATGAAAATATGCTTACAACCTTATGGAGATATGATACATGATTTCCTGCACTTTGAGGGGAGTTCCATTCAGTGAGGCAAACCAATCTGTTATCTCGGATCTATTTCCCCGTGTGACATGAAAGGTGGATCTTCCTCAAAGATAAACTTGTATAATAGAATGAGGGACTTTTCAATTAAATTTTCTATTAATCCTTTATGGCTACACTCTGAAAAAATTGTATAGTAGATGTGGATGATAGGCTCTCATGGTTTCCATTTCCAATTCATGCCAGGGAATTAATTGTGAGGAAAAATAGCATCTGGTAGATAGGTAGACATGTAAAATATATATTTCTCACCCTTGGGAGGATTCAGGGCATTGGAAACATGGATGCCTAGTTATTGAGCCAACAAGTCTGACAAATTTAATGGTTTCCCTTCATTCACAACCTGGTTCAGTAAGAATCCCCACCCATCAGGGAAGGTGTCATTGATCCGTTGACTGTCTGGATTGTGTAATTATGACCCTGAAGGTTGGCCTACCTTCAAATCTTACACAGTTTCTTGAGGCAAGCCTATAAATTTTCCAAGGTCAAGTCAAGTGTTAGATTTGTTATGAAAGATATCAAGTTAGGATCAACTCATGACAAACACAACATGAAAAGATTTAGTCTTTATCATAACATGAATACTTGACAACAGTAAAAGTTAACCTCCTATGGGCAGAAGGGAAGGTTCCAAAATCAAAGTGTGTGAAAAATTTTGAAGGGTTCTTGTAGCAACTACAACACTTGGTGACACACTGGTAGAATTACAACTCTTTGTATGGGTCTTGTTTCAAGAAAAAGAGGTCTAACTCTTCAGAAATTATTTTTGATTTGATTCATCAGTGTATCTTCTCTACTTATCTTGACTTAGAGATATAGTCCCTACCATTATTTTCATCAATGAAACACTTAACCAAGACAAGTAAAACTGAGTTGTTTCGATTAGGGATGAGGAATATATAGATATACAAGTCAAATGGTTTTCAGTGTCTTATTTTTCATCTTTGGTGTTGTTCTGCTACCAACAGGCTTGGACAGTACCCCGGCGGAGTCACTTCAGGGACACAAACATTGTTATGGTACTAGTGAGCCTGGACAGTACCCTGACAGATTTTCTTGCTTCACCTCCTTACGAAGGAAGCCTTTCCCTTCTTTCACCCTTTGTTTTTTTTTTCATTTTTTTCATAGAGTCATGCATATGAACTTATTAATTTCATGGAGTGGAAGAGGGATCCTGGACTATTGAGAGCAGAAGATTTTGTTGCTTCAAATAATTATATTTATACATCTTTGACACACTTGTCAAATTTTCCTCGCATCCTTACACTACTTCACTTAATTGACAAGAAAAAATCAAGAAATTATAAAAGCCTGATTACAGTAAGTGGTAGTAATTATAAATTCAATATTCATGATTACATTTTCATTTTATCAAAGAAAGAACGTATTTTTCATCATGGTATCATCGACTAAATGATGCAAGATGAATGCAAATAGTCGAAATAAACAGATAACCAAGTATTAACAATATCACAACTAGCGATTGAACTTCACCGTGCTTTCTTTTAAAACCAACAAGGTCTCATGTGGAACCTATCCTACAACTATAAATAAACAAAAAGAGCGGGTTGGAAAGTAAATGAGAAAAATAAGAAAATAAAAATACCCCTACTTCTAACTAACAGAGAATAGGATAGGCTTACCTAAAATGAAACTTCCAGTGTAACCATTGATGCATCAACTAGACTATATGGGTGAGGGAATTCATATCAAGAGAGATATTAAAAAATAACATGAAACAAGAAATACAAATCAATACATATCATAGCATTCGATGTTTGAAAATGCACGCAAAAAAATATGAAAGAAAAATGCATGCAAATCATTCTGTGAATGCATTATGGTGTTCAAACACACTACAACAAAAAGACATGCAAGAATGATCTTTTGAAGTTCCAAAATTGGAAAAATTAAAGAAAGAAGGAAACTTATGTTTCACAATAGAGCTCATTAGGTACGACCCCTCCAAAGATTGAGCCATAGGATTGTGAAAAGCGGACTGAGGATGAAAATATTGTGAAACAAATTAATTTTCAATTTGTGTGATGGAGTGATGAGGATCCTTGGAAGATACAACACTATCTTGATCAGGATTGTAGCTTGCCTCAAGGCAATAGGAACCTGACATAACCATCAGCGTGGGCTGAAGTGCCTTGACAGCTTATGGTAGTTCCAAAACATCAGAAGGTATATCATCAAAAACTAGTGGCTTAGAGAGATCAACAACAAAAAAATCAAAGTTATATGTAGATGAATTAGTCAAAATATCATGACAACCATGATCATAAATTTGAAGATAAAAAATAGAGGAATCCTCATAAACTGATGAACCATAAAGCAGGAGAGATTGAAAACAAGAAATTTGACCCTCTATTCTTCACAATAATCAGATGATGGATTGGACATATCAAGAAGAGAATATTTTTCCTCTCCACATTCATATGTAAAAATGACATTCCATGAGTTCTGAGTGTGATAAGAAATAATATCATTAGAAACTAATTCTTTGGAAGATTAAACATGAATGGAAAAGTCATCAAAAATGTCAGTATAATGAGGGAGAGGTGTGGAAGGAGAAAAATCAACCTTCATCATATATTCTTGTTCAAAAATAGACTCCCACACATAGTCATCATAAATGATATTCCAAGTTTGTTTTTCAACATTAACCCGATCCTAAATTTGATCCTCATGCAAATTAAAATAATTGATTGAAATAGGTCAACCAAATAACGAACAATCAGGAGGACCAAATAAGCCAATGGATGGAGGACGAGGAGATAAGACATCATCGGACACATTAGATTCACAGTCCAAAACTACGCTAAAATTATGAGTATGTGGGGTGGGAGAAGATAGTGGTAAATCCACGGATGAAATATCAAGTTCTCCAACCTCATCCTACATAAATGGAGTTGTTTGATGAGGAGAATACTAATAGTCACTTGGAACAACAACCTCCTCTGTCACAAATTTAGGAGCTCCATAACAAAGGTATGTTGGAAGGCTTTCGAAAGATTCATATGTTTGCGGATTCATCTAAATATGAAAAAGAAATTAAAATGTCTCTTTCATTAAATTCCAATTGACATCATCTTTAGAAAATTTATCACAGAAATCAATAAAATGATCGTGAAAATTGTTAAAATATTCATTACGTTCTTTTTGCAATCAGATTGTTTTCTTAAAAATATATTTGTAATCATATCTGGAAATGTCCAACACCATTCCTTTACACGTGCTTCGAACGTGAGGAAGAAAAACATGCACGTAATATCCTCACAATGAATACAATGTTTAGTGAAAAATTCGAAAAAATGAGCAGTGTGCTCAAGAATGGTTGTTCCACCCTCTCCATTAAATTTAATTTTTGACAATTCATTAATAAAAACTGTGGGCACTTTCAGATTTGCGATTCTTAAAAAAACATGTCAGGGTTAAGATTTTGGAAGAAGCCATTTAAAGGTGAGGAAAGTTCAAACATACTTCATGGGTTCAGCTTGTCACCTGGCCCTACTTCCTGCGCCAGAAATGTTGACGATGATGGACCCACCAACATTCACGGGGTCTCCCCGATATGAAGTCCAAATAAGACCTCACGCTATTTGGTGTAGGAGTCCCATGTGGAATATGGTCTAGTTGTTTAAGCAGTGGGTTTTAATGATGCATCTTTGCTAGAACAACGCATAGAGTGGTGTATGGTGACTTTGATGGGAACAAGTGTGTGATTATGAGGAGGGTCAAGTGCAATACATGAATCTTCTAGCACACGAGGGTAAATTCAGTGAGCCCCTTAGAAGTATGTAATAGTACGCATCTTGAAAGGAACACATGGGAATAAAAACATCACAAGCTACCCTGCAAAATAGTTCACAAGTTAACCATGATGGAAGTATAAAATAACACGCATTCAACAAGATTCATACTAATGTAAAAGAAATAGTCCATAAGGCATTAATGTAAGTTAAACAACATACATTGCAAATACAACAAGAATAGTCCTACTATATTTAAAACATATGCATGAAAATGTGTCGGCTTTGAAATTTTCTTAAACTGAAAGTTCTAATCATAAATATACCAATGATGAACATGTAGCCCCAATAGTGGAACATGAAGTAAACACCTACTCCTTGATCTTCTTGGGAATGTTAGAGCTCCAATATTGAATGTACAGATAAGCTCTAGAGAATTGTATTAAATAGATCTAGGATGATTAGGGTTTAAGACGTGCATGCCTAAAATAAAGGAAAAAACGACACTTAGCAGAAAGTTTAAAAAATAATAAGTGTGCCACCTTTGGGAAACTAGTGATGACTCAGCAGAAAGTTAAAAAAATAATAAGTGTGTCACCATGCACATTGCCAATAAGGATTGTGTACTTCTTGATGACTCAGAAACTCCTTGACTTAGTGCATTGTGCATTTTATGAGCTCAAAGAATGTTTTGCGCAGTTTCTGAGCTTAAGGTTGGGATGTTATCTAGAATTTCACAGTTTCCAAGCTCAATGTGGACTTTTCTATATAGATTGTGCAATTCTAATGCTCAAGGCTAACCTACCTTACAATATTGTGTAGTTTCTAGAGGCAAGCCCAAAAACGTTGCAAGGTTAAGTCAAGAGTTTTCTTGTCTTTGAAAGATATCAAGTCGGGATCAACTCATCACAAACAGAGCATGAAAAGATAAGTCCTTCATAATATGAATACATACAACATTAAAAGGTAAGTTGCTATGGATGTAAGGGAAGGCTCCAAAATCAAAGCATAGACAAATTTTTGGAGGGTAGTTGTAGTAGCTACAACACCATCTTAAATAGGGATCTCCTAAATGCCTAGACGGGTCAAATTTTGTTTTACAGGTTTTCACCTTAAGAAGTTTAATCCTTCTCTACCCTTGATAGACTTAAAATTAAGATATTTAAGATCACATAATTATTATTAATTAATAATATTATTTTACTTATTTTTTAATTTTATATAATTTGATGGGATCAAATTCTTTTAACTAATACTTATAATTAATAATTTTATTATTTTATTATTATTGTTATATTTTATTTCATTCTTAAGAATCAGAATATTATTTTTTATATTATTGTATTTTTTTTTTAAAGAATATGAGTTTATTTATTTATTTGTTTTTGTATTATTATTTTTGTTTACCAGACTTGACATACTTCCATGCCATTGACCACTTATATTTCAAATAAGTTAGAACCATTTTCGGTGACATTTAAAGATTTTCATTCTTGAAATCCGATAAACTCATAAAACCTATTTATAAAATTTATCTATGTAATGTTAAAAAAATTATATATAGGTTTTTTGAAATATTATAAATATTAAATTTTAATTTAATTTAAATAAAAATAAATTGACAAAATAAAAATATATATTAAATTTTAATATAACACATTAAAACAATACGTTTCATTTTTAATTAAATTTAAATATATATATATATATATATAATGGTTAGGATTGCATGTGTTAGAATTGCCTATTAAATTAATTTGAAGTTATATGAAAATCCAACCGTGAAAACATACCCAAGCAGCCAAAATCATATTTGCTAATTAATATTAAACAAAAATCATGTAATTTTTGGAAATTCCATAGAAAATTTACTGCGCTATCATTTGGAGATATAACAAACACATAGCAGCATAAAATGAGATTTCTATCCTAAAACACAACCCTATAGTGCACATGGTTTTGAGGTCAGTGTGTTTCACAAATATCCTCCATTCAGAATGAGACATATAGGTTATGAGAATGACTTTACTACTTCTATTGTGACATGGATCTCAAAAAATATTTTTCTGTTTCTCTTGTAATTAAAGGAGTTACTGGTAGATACAAGATCTGTCACAATATGGTAGTGAGAATAACTAGATATGGTGGCCATCAAATTAGGATCTGATGTGGACCAAAAGGTAGCCAATCCCCAAAATCGCAAGGGCCCATAACCAAAAATCCATGTTGGTTGAATCCATATGGCTGATGGGAAACATAAATGATCACATGATCTCCTTATTCGTTTAAATTAGTGTCATTCACGACTCATCACACATCATACTTGAGCTTATTTTCTCCTAAACTCTTCAAAAATGTTTCTGTAGTCCAACGATGCACCTCGTTGAATGTTAAATCCTCACTTTTCCAACTCCCTAGCCCAATTATACTTTTTCCATCCAACGATGTATATAGTCGGTAGGAATGAAATCCCTTTTTCTTTGTGAAGTAGGCTTTCAATATGGCAAGAATAAACAAAAATAAACAATTTTTCCTTGTTTTTGTTGGAAAGGAAGAGAGGAGAAACACAAGATAACTCAATAATTCACACAGGACACGTGAGTTGCAACTCTTCTATATTGATGACACAAACTTGATTCATATTACATACAATGAACCCAATGAAGGGTATTTAAACCTTTTCGACTACCGACTCACCTAATATAACTTGACATGCAGATACTCTCTAAATTCATCTATCACTTAAACTCGACTTGACTCAACTCTCTCAACGCTTATTTAAGTGACTTTCAAAATATAGCAAACTCTTCATGCAGAAATAACTAGCTTACTTTATACTCCACCTTAATTACGACCGTATGACTCAACATAACTCAAACAAGACTTAGCTATGCCTTCTAGGCTTACAATAGAAATTGAATCAATTATCACTCAAACACGTCTACTGGTCTATGTCTCAGCGAGGCTTACAATGACTCAAAATGTTCACAACTTTGCATTTTATTTTTATCTCCTTCCAAATTCTATATCCTCGAAATTGCTTCATTCTTTATAACACTTTCTTGTTGTAGGATTTCTTCACTTATTTTTCTTTGACCTTTCTTGAATATGTGCTGAAAAACAATCTGATATTTTATTTTGCACCTTCCTCTTCAATTATTCATTCAAACATGCACCGCTTCCACAACATTAAATCTTCAAATTGTCTTCTTTTCCCTGCTTCTTGTGTTTCATATTCCTAACTTTCTTTCTACCATATTTCTTGATAGTAGAATCTTATCTATTCTTGACACCATTGCAGAAAAATAGTTTCACTCCATTCTTCCTTGTTTTCAGAAACTTCCATATCATTCTCTTCACATTCATCATCATGTGTTGCTGCTTTCTCCCTGTACTCAAGATCATTATTAACCATTTCATTCAATTATTTTATTCCAGCTGCTACATTAAGACTTGCATCAATTTCTTCAATTGGTTTTTCAATCCATTCTTCAATAAAATTGAAATCTACATCAAACATATTAACGAACTTGTTTTCAAATTATTCCCGCATGCTATTTGAGTACTTTGATATTCAAAAAAAAAATTAAAAACATATTTATTATGTTCTTCAGTGAGAGATTCCTTCTCTACCTCTTCCTTCTCTGCCTTCTTTTTCACTTCGTGAAGGTTGTATTCCACTATTATGTTGTTAGTGGATATTCTCATCAAAATTCTTTAATTACTTTATCATCTTCTTCATCATCAGCTACTGCTAAATCATGTAATTCTTCATGAATAGTTCCCTCTTCTTCATATGTTGCTGCTACAAAGCCAACTTCATCCTTAAATGATCCATCAAGCATGGTTCTTAACATATTACAATAATCAATCCTTGCTTAAAAAAAGAAACCACACATATCATCAACATAATGTCCATCCACACTATGGTGGGATATTTGAGCATGCATGTGCTCATTATCAATTTCATTGAAAATTTCAGCTTTACAAAATTCACCAACTCTGGCTAGATTCACCAATGCACATCTCACTTTGTAGTCATCATCCACATGTGGTTCATCACAATGGGATTCACCATCTTCTGCACCATCCATGTTGCGGCGGAGTGCTTCAGCATTAATAGGCTCATTCTCCATTTCACATAAAGAATCTTCAACTTCTCCCTTTGCAATCTCTATTGCATCTTCTTCATCCATATGCATGCTTGCATAATTGGTTTCACCATCATATGCACCATCCATATTATATTGGATTTCTTGAGCATTAATATGCTCTTACTCTAATTTCCATACATAGGCTTAAAATTTTCTTTTTGCAATCTTTGTTGCATCTTCTTCATTGATATGCATGCTTGCATAATTGGTTTCACCATCATTTGCGACATCCATATTACAATGGAGTGCTTTAGCATTGATATTCTTGTGCTCTACATTACATACAGAGGCTTCAAATTTTCTTTTTTCAATCTCTCTTTCATCTTCTTCATACATATGCATGTTTTCAAAATGGGTTTCAATTTTATAGTCTTCACGACCATCTTCCACTTTTGAGTCGGATTCTCAAATCTTTTTTGTCCTTTTAGGATCTTACTCATACACTCTCAAATCTGCTTCTAACTCAACAAACTGTGAATTTTTTTTTGTTGCATGTTACTCCCCCTTGCACCAAATTCTTCTTACAGGATCCTCCAAGATTCATTAGAAGTTGTAACTTTTTCTACCTTGCACATAATTGTTTCATCCATTACATGTTGAATAAAACTCAATGCTAGGGAAACTTTGTCTTTTGTTAAAAATTTCAGTTCCTCGGCTACCATGTGAACCTATTTAAACACCGCAACAGTCCTTGCCTCTTCTTTTTAATCCTTTTTCTTAGTCTTCTTTAGTCACTCTTTGCAACGCATGACTTTTTGCATTTCTCTATCTTATAGTTTCTTTCCTGTTGCAAGAGGCTATCATCCATATCTTCGAAAAAAAATGATTTTTAATATGCACCCCCATAATGTACAACCTTCAGCGAAAAACTTGTTATGCTTGAAAAAACACCAAAATATTTTATATACTGACGAAATTTGCAAAGCCATAAATTGTTATTCAATAAAATACTTTTCTTTCTTAATTCACTTTCAATTAAAAATTCACTTTTAAAAATCCACCTTTTTGAGAGCCTTTTAACAAAACCCTTCTAAAACTTTAATATAAAAAACCTTTATTTAATAACCTTCCGCCGCACCTTTATATAAAATCTTTAATGAAAACCCCTTAATAGGCCTCTTAACAAAACCCTTTTAAAACTTTAATATTAAAAACCTTTATTTAATAACCTTCAGCCACACCTTTATATAAAAACTTTAATGAAAACCCCTTAATAAAATCCACTCCTTTTTAATCTTACAAATCCTTTATACCATGCACCATACACCTTTTTTAATAAGAATCCGTCATCATAAAAGTTTATCACCTTTTCAAAAGAGGTTTGACTCGACCTTTCGAAACAGTTACAACCTCAAAAAAAATATCTCTTAATATGGATTTAATAATCATATGTAGTCCTTGTTGACGTTTTGGAGGTTTTGGTCCCTAACGCTATTGTTGTTTTGGTGGTAGTGTGTTATAACGCCCTGTAATAACTTATGAGGTGCGTTATAACTTCAAACAAGAGAAAACAATATCTCTTGTCTCGCTTAACTAGGATTGATGGTAATTTACGACTTTAGTTTTTTCTTGGATCTTTTAATGAGTTTTGATACCAATTTGTGAGTTTTTATACCAATTTGTTGGAAGACAGAAAAGAGAAACATAAGATAATTCAATAATTCATACAAAACATATGAGTTGCAGTGCTTTTGTATTGATGATAGAAACTTGATTCAGATTACATAAAATGAACCTGGTAAAAGTTGACTACCTAGTAACCTAATATAACTTAACATGCAAATATTCTCTAAATTCATCTATTACTTAAACTCGACTTAACTCAAAACTCAACATTTATCTATGATTTAAACTAAACATAACTCAACACTCTCAACGCAGATAACTCTCTAAATATGGAAAAGTATTCATGCCAGAATAATTAGCTTACTTTAACAGTTTTTCCCCTCTGAATATATTCTTAAAAATCCAACTACGTTTCCCACACGCTTTTTGACACATTGGAACCCCTCTTTTCCTTCTTCACACGCATATTCAAACTCGTTAGTGTCCACCGTTTGAATTTCCGAGGATAAACACTTGGT
Organism: Pinus albicaulis; assembly: GCA_034641835.2. NCBI lineage: Eukaryota > Viridiplantae > Streptophyta > Pinopsida > Pinales > Pinaceae > Pinus > Pinus albicaulis. The sequence continues at coordinate 94,169 of JAXQQM020058234.1, read as the reverse complement.
GAATGTCGCAGCGTGCAACCAATAAATAACTAACCCCGGAATAAACAAAACATCTAATGTACATGAAAGTAATGATCTGAAATGCTATATATAATTATTTGGTTTCCTTTGGAATATTTAGCCTTGGATTGGCATCTTCCCTGGCCTTGGTTTCAACAACTGCCCGAGCTTGTGATGAATAAGTTTAAGAAATAGATAAATTGGAGTGTCTTGCGGAATGAAAGAATGTAAAATTTCCCCTCTGAAGATGAGCCACACTTCTTTGCTAGAAACATTTAATAATAAAAATGTCTAATAAACAAATATTTCACATAATTACTCGTCTCACAAAAACCCGCCATCTGAAAATGTAAAATCTAATAATAAGCAAGAAGATTACATACCCAATCCCATGAATACACCTTAGTATGGTGATGCTAAATTGGTGCTACGCTGTTCTATTTTCAATGGAGGCGGTTGTTCGCAACATCTGACCCACCACATCATCAGTGTGGCAGCCTTCCAGAGGTTTATAAACCCTAAACGAAATCCTTGACATTGCACCGTTCTGAGAATGCACTATCCCTGTTGTCGCTGTCCCTCCCTGAAAATCGCCGCGAATACACCTGAGGATGGTGATGCTAATATTGGTGCTATGCTTTTCAATGGAGGCAGTCGTTCACAGCATCTGACCCACCACATCATCAGTGTGGCATCCTTCTCGAGTTTTATAAATTCCAAACGAAAGCATTGACATTGCACCGTTCTGAGAATGCACTATCCCTGATGCCGCTGCCGCTGCCGCTGCCCGTGCCTGTCAATGACCGAAGATTTGGAAAAATTATAATGTGTCTTGTGCGTAGATCTGAAACCCTAGATCTCTAAATACTTTCCACGTTAAAAAGAGCCTTTCGACATTTTTCCTGGATTGGTTTTGTCCAATACCACCCTTTGTTAAGAAAATATATCGTCAGTTGGACTGCATTGGTTATTCAATAGCGCATTTAAACTCAATTTTCAGTTTTCTTTTACACGTAAGGGGATGCGCACAAATTTATTTGATTTTTTTACTATCTCGGTGCCAACAATGACTTGTACTTCGTTGAAGTAATGTCATAATAAACTTTTCCAAATATTTGACAAAACTTTTGTTTGAATGGAATATCCGAAGAGCTAGTTGTCAAAATATCTGCATACATTTTCTTCCTGTCTTTGAAGACCTCACATTCTAAAATGAAATTATTTTATGTTTCCATTTTTCCAGAAAAGCAAAAAATACATCCTCTTTCCTACCACAATTCTTTTAGCCATTTCCAGTGTTGTGTTTCACAACAAAGTTCATGTGAATTAGTCCTTAATTGAGCGATAGGAATTTTGGTTTCCCAAGAAATATTGGCCCCTATGTAGGCTTTATGTTGATGATTATGAGAGGGATTAAACTCTTCAATATTATATTTTTTCTTTCTCCCTAACTCCTTTACCCAAATATATTTGTGAAACTTTTCCATAAAAAAATATTTTATGCTTGTGGGACACATGCCCAAGAAAATGTCCCATTTGCTAAACCATTTGTTATTTTGTTGCATCCAAGTTTTCTTTCTTGTACATAATATTTCATTAAACACAAACACAAGGTTGAAAGAAAACAGAAGGTTGAATTTGTCGATAACTTGCCCTAAACTCGAATAGATAAAACAAATTGCTATTAGAATATTTTATCATCCCTTAGAAAAGTTCATTAAAATTCTTCAAACATCTAGAAATGTGTTGTAATTAGCCTAGATTCATCTTAATTTTAGATCTATCAAGTGCCGAGATGAATCAAATCTTCGAAGGTGAAAATCTCTTTTTCAAGTGAAGAACTTGAGGAAAGGTTTGTACATCGAAAGATTTGATCCCTCTCTCACTTGATTAATAGATGGATCTATGGTGGTTTTTTAATCATTTAGAAATAGATTCTTGAAATCACTTTGTTTCATAGCAGGGCAATGGAAACCTAAATATCTATCCTAGTTCGTAATGTGAAGTCCTTTCCAAAAAATGGTTTTTTAATCATTTAGAAATAGATTCTTGAAATCACTTTGTTTCATAGCAGGGCAATGGAAACCTAAATATCTATCCTAGTTCGTAATGTGAAGTCCTTTCCAAAAAATATTATTCTCATAAATATTATTTCACTCGTGGCAGTGTCACAAAGATGCTTCCTCACAAAATAAAATTCGACACTTTACTTGCGGTAAATTTATATATTTAGGGAGAAAAGTGATTTTTCATTACGACCGACATTAGATTAATTAGATTAAATTTTAGATACTAAATTTTAAACATACGAAAACAAATCAACGAATTTTCATTAATCTCGACCAAAACAACCACTGGCCCACCTAAACACGTAAGTCGGAATCCAAATAAGATTTAATTTTCTCTCGTAACTTATCGGGTCCACTTACACACATTAACACCTGAGAGCTGTTCTCCTCGATCAAATGACAGTCACAACCTTCCACCATATCTGACGATATTCGCATTCAAATAAGCTTTGACAGTTAAAGCTCCAAGGCACGCGAAATAAGTCGTTTTAAACCACCACATATCATCTCCTAGGATTTATTGCGTAGGTTTTGACATTTACTGCTAACAACCATCAAGCTGTGTGATAACCCTTCATGGTTTTAAAAAAAAACCATCTTCATTGTTCCTTCACTCGTGGTTCCAAAATGCATATTTTCACCACTCTTCCACTGTGACTTCAACTCATGGTTCGACATGAGCATGGGTTCCAAATCGCATCGCACCTTTGTCGCATTAAATCAAGACTCATTGGAAATTCCAACCTTCTTTGATCCGATGTGATATGCGACGGCGAATATCACATCGCAATATCGGCTATCGCGATTTCGTATCGCATCACCAAAACTATTTCTGCCAAATGCGATGTGAAGTAACATCTTGTGGTCGGATGCGATGAAATCAAGATCATCCATTCCTATTTCAGATCTACGATAAGATCTTAACCCTCCATTATTCTTGCTTCCGATCTGCGATTCAATCTCTGCCATGGAACTTGCTCGATCTGCACTTCGATCCGATTCTCAACACTCTGCCTTCTCATTCAGATCTACATAATCCGCTGCCATTCCACATAACAATCCACTTTTGTGTTGAGATTCTAAACTAAATACAATCACTCCTTATGTAATCTGATATTACCCTTGGATCACCATCGATCCTTACAGTGATTGATGGTTGATCAATAAACTCATAACACACATTTAACTTATAAATGTAAATCATAAATAAGCATATTCGTACACACAAAAATCCACATAGAAAATATTTCTATTATATACAAACTCTGGATTACAGTCTAAGGCATTTTCTCCTTAGCCACAATTTCTCCTATAATTACATAGTATCATCTCATATTCTATCACGCACATTTTGTCACACAACACAGACTCTTTATATAGAATTTTACAAGAGCGATCCATGATTTCGCTCCTTCAATTGCTCAACAACCTCTAAATCCCATGATTTCACTCCTTCAATTGCTCAACAACCTCTAAATCTCTCACAGCAGATAATTATAATTAATTTAATTAGTTCCAGCGATTTAGCGTTGTTTTAACCAATTTTGCCCCAATTTACAATGATTGTCCACATTTTCCTTTCCACAACTTCATATTCCAATTTTTTAATAAAGTTTGTTCGGATGCTCCTGCATCACCATACCTCTAGAGTAAGTATAAAAAGAGGTTTATTTATTTACCACACCTCCAATTTATTTATATTTATATTTATTTACTATACCTCCAATTTATTAACATTTTTATTTATTTACCAAACTTATGGAGTAAATATGAAAAGAGGTTTTATGTTTTATTTACCATACCTTTAGTTTTATTATAATTTTATTTATTCACCATATCTCTTTTTTAAGTGTTCGTAAATATACTCTAACATTTTAAATTTTTAATTACATTACACTTCTTACATTACATTTATCACATTACATCTACACATAGGCCTTATACTCTGACACATCAAATATTTACATTACATTTCTCATATTATATGTACACAATACCCTATACTAAACTGTAGAATAACATAACCATCCAATTTAACAAATACATTAAATTTGTAATACCAACAAATATTAATAATAAATATGAGCGTCTCGCAATTCATATGAACCTTACCTCTTTTAGATCTGTCTATGAAATCGATAATATAAGAGGTTTTCATATCTAACTATCGTTTTTTTTTAAATTATTATTTAAATCAATTTTCAATAAATTTAATAGTTAAAAATTATATATTTTTAATAAGTAATATTTTCAAATTAAAATTTATAATTTCAACAATAACTTTTCTTTTCCAAAATATATTATTCTTTTAATATATTATATTATAATATTAGCTAACTATTAATAGAACTATATCGCACACTTATGCTATATTCAAATACAACCCTATCTAGATTACTTAATTTTCTTTTAATTGAAATATATTTTTTTCAGTTTTGAATTTTGAAGGAAATAAAGTTTAGTTAACCCTTTTTTTCAAGGCATAAAGTATTATAATATAAGTTTTTTAAAATTTTTAGTTTATATTATAGATTAAATTAATATTTTTACTTGAAAATTGTAAAATAATTTTATGAAAGAATGTGTGTTTTTATTATTTAAAATGCATTTTTGAATGTATAAATAGATTCAGCCTCAAATAGGCTAACACTATTTTATATATTAAACAACTTAAACAAAACATTATATATTAAAAAATTTAAACAAAACGTTTTCAAGATCAAATGTATTTTTTTATTGTTTAAAGTGTATTTTTTTAATGCATAAATAGATTCAGCCTGAAACACACTAACACTCGACATTTTAATTCTAAAAATTAAACAACTTAAACTCATGTTTTTAAAAATCAATTCACGATTTTGATTAAAATTAACTAAAAAAAGATATTGTGTGAAAATGGTCATTTCATCTATAAGTTATACTATATCTTTGTTAGAAATATAAAATATATGTGGAGGAAAGAACATTGAAAAGGGACATCCCCATATTTAATACAACACTTTTTGCTAAAACAAATAACACACAATGCACACATAAAATATGCGTTTATTTGTCACTCTCCTTGGAAATATTTGCAAAATGTGTGGAATTTCCAAAAACTTAGCGAAGATAACTTCAACCATTTAGTTGATTTCTTGGAAGAAGATCCAAAAATACTTGTACACATTGTATGAATTTTTTCCTTTTTCCTATGTGAAATTTAACTTGTTTACCATTTCATATTTTCCAATTTTAACTTACATATATTAGAAAAAATTAATTGATGGATTTCTAAGTATTATAAAGACAAAGTATATTTAAAATAAAAAAATATAATTTTTTTACTATTTCATTGTTTGAAAATTTTTAGAACATATAATTAAAAAAATTATTGATAGCTCTATAAATTTTAAGAATCTAAAACTGACTTTAAAAAAATAGAAATGGTTAAAGATAATATAAATGTTGATTCAATATCATTAACTCAAACTTATTCAAGCTTTTAGATGGTCAATGAAAGCTATTTGACAACTGAGATACTTAAATAGTCATGTATTCTTTTATGAAAAATGTGTTGAAAACTAGATTAATTTAATGTTTAAATTGATTTTAATTTTTATTGAAATATATATTTCTTTGTTTTGATTTTTAAGAAAACAAAGTTTAATTTGTTTTTTAGGGGGATAAAGTGTTATAATTAATTTTTCTACAAGAACAATGTCATTAAATAGAAAAATGTATGTCAAATATAAATAAAGTTTGATTGAAACTTTTAAATGTTGGTTAGTAATAAAAGGAATAGTTGAAAAAGAGATAAATGTAAAGTCTAAATATAATTTATATAAGTTATATAATTATGGTAATTTTCTGGAGTTTTCTTGAAAAATTAAACATAAAAATGGTGTGGATTGAAAACACTAAGTCAATGTACTAATTATTAAGAAATTATTTGAGCAATTTCTTTATATAGTTAGATAGTACAATAAACTAGCAATTACACTTAATATTGTAAATGAAATGTCATAAGTCGGTATCATATCAAAGAAGAGAATATATGAAGGTAGATGTGATAAGTTTTGTGATCTAAAAGTGTTCAAAATTCATTCTAAAAGAACTATCAACAATAAACCTAGTTGTGAAAATAAAATATATACTTAATTGGGAACTATATACTTATGCTCTTATATGAAATAAGAATATAATTTGCAAGATATGATGAAGTATGTTTTTGGCTTTAAAAATTAAAAATATTAAAAAATTAGTTTGCTAAACATGATCAATTATGTTTTAGGCTTTAGAAGTTAATAATACTTTTATGTACATTTCAACGTCGATGATTTTCAGATCCATGCACATCATTTTTATTAGTTTTAATTTTATTGAGTTTTTAAGTCGAAAAAAATTGGCGTCTACTTCGTAGCATATTTGTACAGCTACAGAAAGGTGTGTTTAACGCAGCATATCTGATAACCAACTAGTAATTTCTAGCTTGTTGATCAGAAAATCATTTTGAGGTTCAGAGGAGATTGCATTTTGCGAATATAAAGCAAAATATTTCGCTCGTGCCCCACAACATAATAACAACGTGATTACATCCTCACAACATATGATAAAATATTTCTCGTGCAATAAGGACCTTTCAATTCCCCTTGTGGACAATGAACATTGATGTGCAGAAGAAAGTTACTATTCATGACCGGATGAAATCTACAAGTGATAGCTGTTAGTTATTTTCCTGGCTCACCTTGTTTATGTGACAATTATATGATCTTTATAGTGATTTTTTTAATGAAAAAATCCTTGTAATGTGTAAACGTAGTATCACCTTCAAACTTATTGCATTCCCAAATTTAGGATTATTTCAACAACAAACCCAATATTTAGGATTATTCCAACAACAAACCCAATAAATAAATTGTGATGAAACTAAAATAATTGCAATTATTATCATATATAAGCTCAGACATTCTGAAATTCTTGGCTACATGTTTGTTCCAAAAACTTTTATTAAAAAAAAAATAATTGAATGAATGCCAACGAATTTTAATAGCAATGTCACTAATTTATGAAAATCACTACAAAAGAATAACAGAAACATGTAGAAATAGATATTATGCCTTCCAATGTGGTCAACAACTTGTCATTAATGAAAATAACAACCAAAGAAAAAGCACAAAATTCCATACTATGGATTACTACCGAGAAGAGATTTTTACAATCAACTCAACACCCAGGCCAACCATCATTGTATCTTATTGAAATCCCTTTGCAAAAAAACAGTAAGATGTCCAGGTCCTATTCAAGGTATTAATACAACATCCAAGCCTTCATCTGCTTATTTTTCTGAACCAGTACACTTCAACGTACTAGAGGACGCATGGATGAACCATGCTATGTGTCGTGGAAAATTTCTACATAAAAAAAAAAACTTTGTCTAGCTCATTCTAATGGTGGGATGTGGTTTGCATTGGGAGAACAACTTGAATGTCATAAGGAGAAAGAAAAAAGGAAAAACGTAGGTCAAAGGGAGATTGTCTTCTAGAGGCATAAGTGGTTGCATTGTTGTTGTGCTGCAAAATATCCAACTACTGAAACCACTTCCCTTTTTGCTAATGAGAAATATTGTTAAAGACATGATTTTTTTGGTGTAGTCGTGTCACAGAATATGAAAGTAGTAATTCCACTCTTTCTTCTTCTCGTGGTAAATGTAAAGAAAACGAACCAAGGTTTTGTTCATTGGATTGATTTAATCATCAATATATGGTTTAAAGGAGTGGAAAACAAAATCTAACAACCTAAAACCTCCACAAAGATCTCCAAAGGTGGCTGAAAATTGTGATTCTCAATGGTAATACAAAATGGCTCCAAACAAATTGGGAGAAACGTACTACAGTTGTAGATGCAACAATAGTTTTTTTTTAATGCTATCAAAATTTAAAACTATCAATCCTAGAAAATGTACATATTTCCGTTGAAGAGTTGGTAAAACACAGAAAAAATCCATGGTGAATGATTCTTAAGCCCCAATGTCAACATTTTTGGATGCAATTTTCCACCTGTTTTCACATGAAAATCCAACCGAAGTACCTCTTCAAATGCAATAGAGTATTTTTCACACCACAAATCCCTCCATAAGACGAGGGTACACAATATTGATAAGAAGGTAAGAATCAAGATGATCCAGCTAGAAAACTCATCTGATTCAACTTGTAAAGAATGTCACTGTGGACTGAGTAGTCTACGAAGAGTGCTAGATGGCCATAATAGACTGCTAGCGGATTTTATCACTGCAGTGAAGACCATAAAATACTGTGATTTTCAATCCCCATAGGCGGAAAATATAAAGCCTAAAATGGAAAAAACTTTGCTAGCGATGTACTAAAACCATTTTTAGTGTCTTGTGAATCTAAAAACAAAAGAGGTTAATGATCAGTGTGCAAAATAGGTTTTTTTACAAAGTTTGTTATGTCACCATTGCTTAAGTTCTTGAACGGTGCACTCTGACATAAATGTCAGGTGTTGTGGTTTAGCTTGTAAATAATTCCATTGTGGACCACATAGTCCAGAAAAAGTGCCTAGTTAAATAAGGTAGACTCTTAGATGGACTCTAACTGCCCTAAAACCGGTAGAATATTGGGAGTTTCAATCGTCATGGGTGGCACGTCTCAAGCGTGGAATAGAAAGGAGATTGGTAGGGATGTACGAAACGCATTTTAGTGGGGTTGAATCTAAAATTAGAAGAGGTTAATGATCAATGTTGAGGTAAGCCTTATATTTTGCAAAGACATACACTAGTTTACAAAGAACAACTCCGTTTTAATTTGCAGAACAAATAGAGGACACTTATAGCTTCCCCTTTTCCATGTGGAAATGGTCCAGACCAATTTACGTGTTGTTTATAGTTTCCAAATGCATACGGAACATCATTGTACATATTTGGATCCTGATATTGTGGTGCATAACCATAACCTACATCATATCCTTGTAAAGAACCATAATAATCCCCATTCCATTTATTTGGATCTGGTTGTTGGGGTTGAGCCCACCCTGTAGTATGCAGCTACCGAAATATAGATCCATGATATGAACGAACAATTACAATAATGACTTAATCAACAACGGTAACATTAAAATCACACATTTGTTTGTTTGCAGGACTTTATCCCCTAGAAACACTAATTTATTGTTGACCAGGAACTATACTTTGTAGCTTTTGCAATGCTTCATCTATAGTATCTTGTAGATGGAATGATTTTGTCAAAAAAAACCAGAAGTTATTCTATGTCAAAGTTATTAATGAGCACTAGTTTCCAAAAACTCCAAATTTCAGATTCTATGTCAAAGTTATTGAGGCAAGTTGATGCATCTGAATAAAATGAAGAGAAAAAAGCTACAATATAATTCTTTTCCTTGTAAACTGAGATGTTGAAATATACTATAGAAGTAGGAGTGAAATATGATCTCAAAAATTGTCATAAGCAATACACGTTACTAAACAAAACAAATCAAAAATGTTTCCCATTAGTATTTTGACATGCATAAGTTCTTCAAACTGGCCAAATAATCATCTTAGCAACTCATATGTCAAAGTTGGGTTTAAGCCACCCATAAATATTTGTATCCAAAATGCATATAGAATAACAATATAAAGTAATAAATTCCTTCAAAAAATGAAAGCATAACAAGAGACAAGCAAAACAGAGGCACGCGTAGTTGCATTATTGGGATCATTATCTCAAGCAACAACTTGAGGAGGGGTTGTCATTGTTGCAAAACAAAGAACTTGTGACGGGTATAAGATAGACTGTTGGAGTTGCCACGAAATATTCTTCTATGAGTATGTAATTTTCTCATTGTTATTAACATAACATAAACAACCAAGGAAGTTGGATTTTCTTGAAATAAGAGCAGTTGGGAGTTAGAGCTATATACATTTGAAATCAGACACACTTTACACAGTTAAGATCAGATAATAGATGTGACTAATTCATTATTTGGTTATTTTAACTTACTCAAGAAAGAAATGACGAGAAGATTTCACACCATTTCTTAAGTAAGGATTCCTTGGAGAAATTTATAATGCACTAGAGATTTATCATTTGTTATAATTTTGTCTCAGATTAATGAAAACTCTAGGGTGCAGATTATATACACAAAGTTATATGACAATTCTCTCCTCCTAACAGATATGTAAAAATAATAAAGAAAGCTCTCATGTATATGAAAATGTTTAAACATGTTTCATTCTTTTCAAGAAATAAATGTGACTGAAACGGAATTTGAAATTATGGTTATCTTGTTATAACTTACATGGAATAGAGTATTCACATAGAAAAAATTATTATGTGAAAATTGTTGTTATGGATAAGCTTGATCTTCCTTATTTTAGAAGCCTTAGTCTTAGTACGGTAAGTTATTAAATTAATTGGGTGAAAGAGCTTACAAACCATGGAAAACAAGTGGACACTTCATAATCTCCTTCCTTTCTGTAGTGGCCTTTGGCATGTGCTAATGTCTCCAACCTCCAAAGTGGGTTATCCAACTACTTTATTAGGTGGTTTCCTCTTTAGAGGGAATATTATGTCCAAGGTGCATCCCTCAAATGGTGGTGGCATGTGATAAATAGGTGAAATGGAATAGGGTTAGAGAGGATCAGTCATGGGCCACACATATAATGGATATAAAATGGGTAGGAGGGAGAAATTGCAGTACATGTTGTGCCTCGGCCTTGAATTTCCCACCCTTATTTATATGCCTTTTATGAATTTTCTTTTATTCAATTGATCAGGGCTCAAAGGATAAGAAAGTGGTGTGTAAGATATAAGAGTGATTAACCCCTTTTTGGTAGGGAGGTTCTTTGCCCTATAGGGTTTGGGGAAATCGTGGATTCTTTAAGGATAAAGGAGACCCATCTAGGGCCTATGGAAACAGGGTGATGTCCATGGCTATAGGTTATAGGTCATGCATTTTCTTTTTCCCAAATGTTAATTATGCTTTTCCTAGTTATCTTTTGCATCTTGTGGTCCATTTTCCTACTGAATGTAGCCATTTATTCTTTTTATTTTTCTTTTCAGCTAGCCTAAGGTGGGGGCAAGCGAATAGGGAGGTTAACCCTATGTGGACCCAGTGATGAAATGTGGACCTAGGTGGGAGAGATGATGAATGGGGGTATAATGAATTGAAGGGGAGTTGTATATGTGGATAAGGGAGCTATACCATACAACCAAAGTTAGGGTTTCCCAAGTAGTACCACCCTAAAACCAAATGGTTAGTAAAGGATATCCCACGGGACTAAAATCTAAGGGTAACATCCAAAATAGGTCAAGGGGACAAAAGCACAAACTAACCCCATTCTTTTCATCAAATCCCCCCATTAATCCATGCCCAGAAGTGTCCATGATAAGTAAACCCAATACTCAATTACTAAATGAAAAGACATACCTTTAGGTTTGGGAAGCCCACCTTGAAACATACGATCAATATAGATGGGTGAGGGACCACATGGCTGGCTCATATGGTGGAGAATTGGCACAATGAGCTAGTTGAGGGCTTCAAGGGAGCTCTTATATGCTAATTGAGGACCGTCATGGAGAAAAACGTTCACTAGTGATCGTGAGATCAAGTCGTATGCCGAAATGAAAGTGTCGAAACAAGTCCGACCCTGAGCGACCGTAAAGGTATTGTCGTTGCGATTCCAACATCGTGAATGGTTCAAAAATCGATGCCGTATGAGGAAGATACCGTGTTATGTTTGTTTTCCCAAACAGCGAATATTTTGTGATTGGATGCCCAACAAAGATGTACAGGTATATTCCGTAGTAATATTATTGGAATATTCCATTTTATTCATTGCCCACAACCGTCCCACATGGCACATTCTGATTCATCGGATGTTGGTGGTCTTACTTCAATATGGATCGTTCATTAATTTTTGTATTAACCAACTGCTGAGTAATACATGGAAATCCCATAGGCTGCCACATGTCCTCGATTGCAAAGTGGTAAAAGTTTTATGGAGTCCAGGGGAGTCAACCACCCGAAGTCCAGGGGAGTCGACCCGACCTCCCATTCACCAAGCCCGCATGCTACCAGCCCTCCTAAATGGAAGTCCTTAACATTCATTAAACAAAGCTTATACTTGAACTTTATTAAAGTTTGCGCTGAGGACTTAGGAGGCCAGCGCTGAAGGGCCAGCCTTGCTTTGCATGTAGCCCTAGCTCCAAAACCATGGCCTTCATGTTAAACCATAGCATCAACTTAAACCATCAGCGGGTTTTCAATGTCTGTTCACATGGTGGATTTTGTATGTTTAAATGTGATGCCTTTTAAGGTTACGGAACATCGCCACTCCAGGTTCCAACATATCCAGTGGCTTTTTTCAAATGATTGATCACATGTGCACTGCAACCTTAAATGCGATGAATAAGGTTTCAAAACCTTAACTCTCGGTTCCAATTTAAATGGTGGGAGTTCAAACGGTTACCATAGAGGTTTCGGCAGGGGTGGCATGTGACCACCCCGCCACTCACATTTAATCTGAGTTAAACAGTCTGACATATTTGGAGCGGACCCCTAAGTTTGTGGTTAATCCATCAATTTATCTTCAATTAACTTCCTGTCTCCACATTTATTTAAGCTTTTCTAACTGTCATTGGGAAAAATGCATTGGGAGGTCAATTTTCGACCAATTTTGGTGAAAAAAGATTCTACCTAGATTAACTTGATCATTATGGAGCCATTGGTGTAGAGTAAATAGCCATTAGAGGCCTCCAATAATATGTAATTTATAATTTTGAGCATAATGACAAAGAGGGACATGCCATTGGGAGTTGGACCAGTAGATGTAGCCTAGGAGGTATGAACTGCTTCGTCATACCTATTGTGTAAAACTTATGTGTAGATTTATTTTCTCTGTTATGAACTGTTGTTCAATGTTTTGACAACTTATTTACATTCTTAAAGTTTACTAATTCATCTATATTTCATGGTTAAATCACTCATTCCTTAAGAAAACAAAAGGAGACAAATTGTAAATGCTTATCTTGCTGAAAGGACACTTAGCATAGCAAAACTAATACACTCCTTTCAAATCAAGTTGTTATCAGAGCTAGAGTTTTATATTTGGTGTTTTTATGTTCTAGGATTTGTTAATTTTTTGCAAGGGGTTTCATGCTTACTAGGCTCAAGCTTAAGAGAGGATAAGGAAAATTGGTGGAAGCAAGAGGTTCTCAAAGTGAGCCACAACAAAGGAGGGAAATATTGCCACATTATCCACCACCTAGTTCACCTCCAAGAGAAGCAAAAGAAACATCAAGAATGCCTCTAGTAGAAGAAGAAACCCATGAATAGGTGGATCCAAAAGAGAAATAAAGAGTGTTTAGGAAAGCATTCCTTGACATGACATAAATGGTGAGAGTCCTTTATCAAGAAAGGAATGAAAGACTAGAAGGAGAAGGATCCAAACTTCACAAGGAAGGTCAAGGATCATCAGGAGGTCACAATGATGAAGAAAAATCAAAGAAGTGCAATGGAGGAAATGGAGGTAGTCGAAAGTCACCATCCTCACCCTCATCATCATCCTCTACTTCATATTTAGTACAGCAGTCACACAAGTCAAAGAACACTGATAAAAATCATTTTCTAAAACTTTATGTTATGTTTGAATTGCTAATGTTTAATGGTGAATTCAATGCAAAAAAGCTTGATAATTGGATTAGGTAATTGGAGGTTTATTTTAGAATTCAGAACCTTCATGATGATGACCCCAAAATCCAACTAGCTTCATTGAGGATGGAAGGTGAAACTCTTGTTTGGTGGGAAGCCAAGACAAAGGAGGAGATCATAAAACATGGTAAGATTATTCTATCATGGACTGATTTCACTGCTACAATAAAAAAATAGGTTTATCCATTATCTCACATCCAGAAAGCATAATGAACTGGAAAAAATTTAAACAATTGAAAGGAAAAAAATGTACAAGTTTATACTCAAGAATTTAGGAGAAGAGCTCTTTTACTAGGAGTATATTTGCATAGCCAAGACACTTTTCTCAAGTATATAGGAGGTTTACATACCTACCTAGGACATACAATCCTCATGTTTAATCCTACAAGCCTAGATGAAGTTTGTGATCAAGATAGACATTTAGAGGCAAGGGGAAAAAAAAACTTAGATGGGAATGAGGAAAATGAGCTTAAAGGAAAATGGAAGAAAAAGAGAAATGAAAATACTAGAAAAGGGAAGGGAAAATTCTTCTGCAAACACTGTTCTAAAACTAGCCATGATGAGGACCGTTGTTGGAAACTTCATCCAGATTTGAAACTATAAATTTTTAAAGCCAAAGAGAAAGCCAAGGAGAAAGGAAGAACTATTGCAATAGATGAACAAGACCTAGGGTAAGATTCGGGAGATGAAACAAAAATCATAGCTATGGGACTAAATAAATTGAAGTGGAAAGAGATGGAAATTAAACCTAGTTCTAGTATATCTAACTGTCACATAGAAGCTCCAAGTGAAGAAAAGAGAATTGAATTGTTTCATGTGAGGGTCATTTCCAAAGATACCAAGGTTGACACATTGTTTAATAGTGGGTCACAAAAAAATTTAATCTCTGAAGACTTGGTCAAGAAAATTAATCTTGAGACAATTCCACATCTGAAACCATATCCACTTGGTTGGATTTGTAAGGATGCAAATTTACAGGTTTCAAGGAAATGCATGTTGCGCTTTGCAATGATTTCACATTTAACTGACACAGTTGAATTAGATGTTGTTCCGCTTGATATAACAGTTATGTTGTTGGGAAGTCCTTACTTGTATGACTATAAAGATATCTCCCATCGCCATGAGAACAAATACCATTTATTCAAAGATGGAAAGGAGTATATTGTGAGAGCTCATCGCAAAAAACTAGACACTTCTTTAGTTAATGCAGGGTAGATGAAGAGGCTCGTCAATGCAAGTGAAAACTTGACATTGATGATGATTAAAAAAAAAAGTTTTAAATAATCCTTTTCATGAAAATATTGATGTATTTAATGAGTTGTTTCAGTTTGAAATCAGGTTGTCTTTGAAATAAGATGACAAACAGTTGCAGCAGTCGTTATTGATGTGGAATGCTATTGAAAAAAAATTGTTAGTGAAAGATCTTGCAAAGGTCAAATAGAGGGCAAAGCAACTTGATTTAGAAATGAGAAATTGTTGGTTTCAAAAAGGCATGGTACAATGGCGGAGAAAATTGGTCAGGAATCGACATAAGTTCAAGGCTAATTCAGAAAAAAATCGCCGTAAGGACAGGATGCAAGGTGAGAGTAATTTCAAGTTTCCTTTGATTACAGGCCAATGTATAAACAAGATGTTTACTAAAAGGTTAAGTTGTTTTTCTCCAAGTTCAATAAATGTGCAGCATGACAATGTCAAAAACAACAATGGTTGGTCGGTGGAATCAAGGAAAAATTTGTCGTTTCATGAAAAGCTCTAAGTAATGAAATCAGGGAAATTTCAATGGATAGAGATTGGAAGAGTGGGGACACAGTATCCCCATTTTGATGTTCAGTATTCTATAGAGATTTTTGGGTCCAAAAGCTTCCCAATGAAGAGGTTTGATCAAGAGATCAAGTCATATGCTCAAAAATTAAAGTTCTTGGAATAGGTTTGAACCTGAGAGGCCGGAAAGGTCTCATCATTGCGATTATGGTTCTGCAAACAATTCATAAAACCGATGTCGTATGAGGAAGATATCACATTATGTTAATTTTCCCAAATGGAAAAATTTTGGTGACTGCATGCCCAGTCAACAGAAATATTCTTGGAATATTCCATTTTCTTCAGAGCCAAAGGGATGCCAACACGTAGTACATTGTGAGACGTTGGATGTTGGTGGTCTGGGTCAATCTAGACCGTTCGTTGATTTTTGGATTAACCAATGGTTGAGGGACATGTGGCAAGCTCGTAGGCTACCACGTGTCCTCAGAATTTGGTCGTAAAAGTTTTATGGAGTCTGGGGGAGTCAACCACCTGCCCTCCCATCCACCAAGCTCGTGTGATATCAGCCCGCCTACATGGAAATTCTTGAAATTCATAAAAAATGGCTTATACTTGAACTTTATTAAAGTTTTCATTCAGCTCTTTGGAGGCCATCCCCCCGTCGCATGTGGCCCTAGCACCAAAACCATAGCCTTCATGTTAAACCAAAACATCAAATTAAATTGCCGATGGGTTTGCAATGTCTGTTCGCATGGTGGGTTCTCTATGCTTAAATACGACGATTTTTAAGGTTGCAGAACATCTCCACTCTAGGTTCCAACTTATTCGGCGGGTTTTTTCAAATGGTTGATCACATGCGGAGTGCAATGTTAAATGTGATGGATAAGGTTTTAGAACCTTAACTCCCGGTTCCAATTTAAATGGGAGGATTTCAAATGGTTAGTGCAGAGGTTTCGGTGGGGGTGGCATGTGACAACCCTGCCACTCACATTTAATGTTAAGTTAAAGTGTCCAACATATTTGGAGTGCACCCCTAATTTTGGGGTTAAGCCATCAAATTATCTTTAGTTAACTATCTGTCTCCACATTTAGTGGAGATTTTTTGGCTATCATTGGGAAAAATGCAATAGGAGTTCAATTTTCGACCAATTTTGGTGAAATAATAGTCTACCTAGACTAATTTGAGCATTCTGGAGTCATTGCTGTAGAGAAAAAAACCATTAGAAGCTTGAAAACATATGTAATTTACAATTTTGAGCATAATGACAAAGAGGGGCATGCCATTGGGAGTTGGACCAGAAAATGTAGCCCAGGAGGGAGCTCCTTCATCATGCCTAATGTGTAAAACTTATGTGTGGATGTTTTTCTCTATTATGCACCATTTTTCAGTGTTTTTAAGTCTTATTTAGATGCTTAAATTTCACTAATTCATCTATATTTCATGGTTAAATCACTCATTCCTTAAGAAAACAAATGGAGACAAATTGTACATGTTTATCTTACTAAAAGGACACTTAGCACAACAAAACTAATACACTCCTTTTAGATCACCCAGAGATATCACCAATGATGTGGGTGGTAACATATGGCTCCAAGTGGGACGTTATATATCGAATAAGTGGGAAAAACTACTCAAACATGAGGTCATGAGAACTCCATCGATCTCTTAGTCACCATAGACCTATTACTTGCACATATCAATGACGAAACCCATGGGGAGGAATACGTTTCACAGTGTATTATGATACCCCATGCTTAATATCAAGCCACAAAATGAACAATTAATAAAAATATGAAAATTTAATCTAAATGCGTCTATTCTACCATGAGAAACATCATATGACATTATTTCTAATGAGAAAATCAGAATGCAATGCATCCTACTCTAACATTCATATAATACAAAACTAATACTATGTGTAATCATAAAGCCAATGCAACCAACGTATCATCAAATAAATATAAATATATTGTCCTATATGATTACTCATGTAGAAAATGTCAAAGAAAAAGTTGACAGAATCACATGGATGATAAGGCAGGTGGGAGGTAGAGAAATGGGATTCCCACACATGAATTCTTATGTGACAATAGGTCATAAAAGGATTAAATCTAGTCCATGAGATCCTCTCTTCTAACCAAAACATAGAGATGTCAATTATTAGGCTCATAAAATATTGATGGATGGAAATCCCAGTCTATTATTACCCTGATGGTCCTTATCATTTATGTCATATTTCAGGGCCTCCATAGGGTTATGATTAGTATGAATGGGATAATGATGAGATGAAGAAACACACATATGTTTCTCATGATGATCACACTGGAAAGGGAATATTATAGATTGATCATGATCCTGAGGAGGTTCCCAAGGAGATAAAGTATAATCAATGAAGGCCTAATCCTTGCAATTATGCTTGGAAGGGGAAAAGGGCTCACAGATACTTCAGATCATGTGACAGGAGGTGAGGGAATCACTTTATGAAGACTCAAAATTATGGCCAATAGGAAAAAGGGAGGATGAAGTATTTCATTCAATGGGTTTTTCTTTCCTAACATGATAACTTAAAGCCTCAAGTGATTCAGACATAGAATCATACTAAGGAGAGGTGGAAGCCTTATCAATTTCCTTAGTATCAAATATTGTATCTCTCTTAACTATAAAATCGATCACTTCCAACTACCCCTCTTTCTGCGAGGGAAAATAAATATTCCTCTTCCCAAGAGTACTAATGGACATGTCATCAAAAATAGTGCCTCAGAGAAGGGAAAAACTAACTTTATCCTCATATTCCTTTTCGGTGTCATAAATGGGAGCATAATAAAATTGAGGACCAATAATTTCCCATTTCCCCTTATCAATGTGGAAGTAATCTCCAATGTCATCCTTCGAGGGGATAATAGGACCACCTTCCTCAAGGTTCTCAAATGGAGAAGCATCAGAAGTAATATCCTGAAGAAAGGTATGGTTAGTATCAATGTTACCTTCCATATATTCATCCTTCCCAACACGTGCTCTCAAAATAATATTTTTCATCATGTGGACCCAGTAGGACTTGTATATATACACACTAATTATATTACAAATGTCTTGATGATGCATAATCAAGGCTTCCTCTTAGATTCTTGATGCAAGGTATATTTGAAAATGTCTAAGAAAGAGATCAATAAACTCCTCAATAGATGAGATACTCTTAGGTTCATTATCATGCAACCATGAACTGTGACCACCAAGAGATCCCATGAAGAATAACATAAGGAAATATTGGTGAACCACTTTCTCTCTATAAGCTTTTGCATTAAATATTTTTATATGGTCAATTGCAGAGAGTGGATCACCATCAAACATAGGAATCCCATGTACCATCCTTCCTACGACATGATTAGGGTTCACAAGGATGCTAGTGATGTCCAAAGTGGGAAATTTATCAGAGAAAGATAAACTATTTGAGATATGCATAAAAAAAATGTAGCATTCGCGAGAGTGAATTTGAAGATGCCAGGAAAAACACTTGCTTCACCCTACAACCATTTACCTTAAATTTAAATGAAGAACTAGGGATTCGTTCTTCCAATGGAGTCGCCAATAGTGATATGTAAATATGTCATAAGGGGAACAAGGCACGCCTCTGGTGTCCCCGAAAATGGTGCCAGAAATCTTACCACTCAAACTATTAGGGGACCTAAAAGGGACTCCTATGTGGGCAACTACTAGGTCAAGGGAAATGATGGAGACTTAACCCATTGTCACCACAACTAAGAATCCATGTTCTTTGTGTACTTTCAATGATGGGAGGAGACCTGATAATTAGGAAGACACTTATAAAGGATGGATCAAAAAATAAATGTGAAGTGACCTTAAAGACCCTTTCCCTAGAATAGGATTAAGAATCAAGCTTCCTTTCTCTTTAAGTAAGTTACAAATATTTCTAGGGAAAGGACGTGATGATTTAAGGGATAGGTTAAAGGAATATGACTTGAAAAGGGTTTCCCCGATACCTAAATTCCTTATCGAGATTGGATTCTCGATTTTCACTTGATGAATTGTCTTTCATAAGAAATTGGATTACAGAGGGCCAAGTGGACCTAGTGCAGGTTAAAGGGATGGATTCTAGCAACTGATGATATTATCAATGTGAAAAAATCAAGGGGAAAGGATGAAACAACAATTTTCACCTAAAGATGTCAAATTAATCCTATGAGTTACTAGACTTGGGAACACTAGGGAAAAATTTGATCTTAGACCTAAGACTTGTGATATATTGGAATATCATTATCGTAATCTCTTAAAATTGAGAGGAGACCTTTAGGACAATACCACCGTAGTAGATCCTAGGAGATTGAAAAAATTTTAGGGCTAGTTTCTGAGGAAATTGATGCCATAGGTGCCCCAATGTGGTTATAGCTAGAAGAGGGAGTAAAAGGTGAAATAATGTGGTTTAAATGACCACATTTTGATGTATCAGTTCCTAATTCCTCTTGGGGATATGCAGTTAAGTATAATTATGAAGATGTACATTGTTTCTTTTTCAAGGAGGCTCTAAAAGTCAACTTCGTCCAATGTTAAGGGAAAGAGATTGAAAGTGACCTTAAAATAATTTACATTTAATTGAAAAAGGAAGAGGCTTATTGAGATAATTAGATATCGAAGACAATTCAGTAATAAAACATTTCCCATACATATATATAATCTAAATAGAAACATAATTCCACATTGATGTCGTAAATGCATGCAACAATTAGCCCTAAAATAACGAAAATATCATAGCCAAATTACACAGTAAAATGAAATAAAATATCATGAAAATTCCACTTCAATGTAAGAGAATATATCCAACTAGCATCACATTTTCAATATAAAAATCTCAACATAAGAATATCCCAATCCATACATCAAAATTCATCCATTATCCAAAAATATCCACCATGGAAGAAGTGCAAAGTTCTCTAATGAGAGAATGATCCAAATGGAAGTGATGATACAAAATGAAATAAATTTACTCCTATTATACACCACTTAGGATTTCAATTTGCCTAATGGACCTGCATTATCCCCTAGAAATAAAATAACGTGCAAATTAACTAACGTTTCATGAAAAGCCAACCAAACTAGCTCACAAATAAAATAATAAGCCTCCCAGGAGGTCAAATAATAGTCTATTGTTGTTCTATAGCCCTCCACGAGGCTTAAGAGGTGCATCAGTTCCATAATGATGAATAGGATCCTCAAAAGTGATGGGCAAGGGGGTGGCCCCTTGTTTTGCAAACAATAAACATGTGGTGTTCCTAGTGGGTGTGGTGGCACACCAATGACTTCATGGTTCTCCATATGAGTAGAAGATGTGTGTAGACCATATGTAAGGGCTCAAATGATGTAATTCATGTTTCCACGTCATCATACAAGTCCTGGGACACCAGGGAAAATTTTAATGATGGGCTTTTATCTTAAATTTTAAAACTTGGCGAATCTTAGTAGTGCCCAATATGTGAATTGTAAAAAATTTTGTGTATTTTTTGTAAAAATATTTAGTTTCGTAATCATTTTTTATTAGTATATTTAATTTTTTTTGTGATTTTTTGGGTAAAATATTTTTATACTATAAAATTTGGGCGAATCAATTTTTAAAAAAATGGGAATTGGTGAATATTTTTTTGGAAAAAGCATGGAAAATTAGCCCACCTATGAATATTAGCCCCTAAAATTTTCCATGTGGGACACCTTCCAAGTGTGTGTTTCACGTGTGGGGCCAGCTAGGCATAGTGTACCAAATGCATCTTCCGCGTCCAAAAGGTGGATCTCTAGCAATCTTTGAACATCTCTATGGATCCATGAAGTTTTTTTTATGACTTTGGAGGCCCATGGCTCTCTACAAACACCCTATATGGTCCAATTTATCCCTCTGGAGGGTTAGGACCCCGTATAGGGAGACCAAACTCAAATGGACGCCAAGTGCAATCCTTCATATGATCCAATATGTCCCCTAGACTTCTAGTACAACAAGTCATTAAAGTAATCTAGTAGAAGAGCTTACAAACCATGGACAATAAGTGGACACTTTGTAATTGCCTCCCCTTCCATAGTGGGCTTTGGAATGTGCTAATGCCTTCAAACACCAATGTGGTTTGTCCAAGTATTTTATGAGGTGATTCCCTCTTTAGAGGGAATATTTTGTCCAAGGTACATCCCTCAAATGGTGGTGGCATGTGATAGAGAGGTAAAACTAAATAGGGAATGAGAGGAGAAATCCTAGGCCACATATCATGGCACAAGGGTAGCAATAATAAGGGAATCCCACACCTAGGTATATAATGGGCAGGAGGGAGAAATTGTGGTACATAAGGCACCCCAGCCTTGATTTTTCCATCCTTCTTTATATTTATTTTTCCTTTTATTATTTTTATTTGATTTAATTGCTCAGGTCTCAAAGGATAAGAGCGTGATGTGTAAGATATAGCAGTGATTACCCCCTTTTTGTAGGGAGGTTCACTTCCCTCCTCGGATTCGTACAATCATGGGCTCCTGAATGATAAAGGAGGCTCATCTAGGGCCTATGGACCTAGGGTGATGGCCATCGATATGGGGTAGATCTCATGCATTAGATTTTTCCCATATGCTAATTATGTTTTTCCTTACCATATTTTGAATCTTATGATACATTTTCCTATTGAATGTGTCTGTTTATGCTTTTACTTTTTCTTTTTCGCTGCTTCAACCTCTGCGGCATCGTTCCAAGCTTAGCCCAAGGTGGGGCAACGAAATACGGAGACTAACCCTATTGGGACCCAGTGATTAAATGTTATGCAGGTGGGAGAGATGATGAATGGGGGTATAATGAATGGAAAGGGATTGATCTATGTGGCTAAGTGAGTGGGACCACACAACCAAATTCGGGGTTTCCGAAGTAGTATCACCCTACAATGAAATTCTCATTAAAGGAGATCCCATGAGATTAATATCCATGGGTAGAATCCAAAATAGGTCAATTGGATAAAAGCAGTAAATAATCCACTCTTTCGATCAAGTCCCTCCACTAATCCATGCCCAGAAGTGTCTATGATAAGTAAACCCAATACTCAATTACCAAGGGACAATACATACCTTTAATTTTGGGAGGCCTAACTTCAAACATACGATCAATATAGATGGGTGAGGGACGACATGGTTGACTCAGGTGGCAGAGAAATGGCACAACGAGCTAGTTGATGGCTACAAGGGGTTATTGGCTATCGGCTGAGTACCATCATGTAGAAAACATTTCTCCGAGGGATATCACCCATGAAGTGGTGGGTAACAGGGACAATAAGAGAAATATGTATGTATATTTGGGTGTGTTTAGAAGGAGCTGAATTGGTCAGGGAGTGGCATAGTACCATTCAAAGGACAAGGCCAAGCTTCGACTTCATAGAGAGACTGACCTCTGACTTACTTCTTAGAGGGCCCACAAAAGAAATATATACGTATAGTTGGACTCTTTATAATTTATTAATTCTTTTTTTTCATATAACATATTATTTAATAAATTTATTTTTAAAAAAAATTAATTTTTTATCAATAAAAAAAAATTGAATAAATTATTCTTATAAGATAAAATGTTTAAAATATATGAACTCATTATCCCTTCTCTAAACAAAAAAATAATTTTAATATGGCTATTTTTATTTCCTTTTTCAACTACTAATGATACAAATTAGTGAAAAATAAACAATATATTATTATAAAAACTATTTTCTTGCCTATTTACATATATATATAAACTAACTTTACATTAACATTTTTTTGTGCTAAATGTCACACAATGAATGTATAATAACAACTAATTTTACTATATATTTAAATTTTCATTTATAACATATCAAACAATGATAAAACTGATCACAGACCTCATTGAAGTTCTTTATAAATAATAATAATTATAATAGGAGTGAACCTCGATTTTAGGAAACAGAAAGAAAAATTTGTATTTTCAATATATAATGAATAAAAAGGTGAATTACAAGCAAAATATGTATGAGAAGAGAAATAAAACATGGACGATGCAACAAGTTACGAATTGCAGCTAATAAATGGCATCATTACTCTCAAATCTCAACATAAACGATAAAAATAATGAAGTGACATAATTTGACCATTGATTCTCAACTCCTCGTAAAACAACAACGTACTTTAGTCTCGCCTAATATCAACATTAATGTATAGATGAGTAACTTCAATTAAAATAATATTTAAATGATACGGATATCGCAACCTCCTTTTATTTTTTCTAGGCTCGCACCAGATCGCATGAAGTATTGTCGCTAGAGCCGAATTGGTCGGGGAGTCTTAGTAGTCGAGAGTGTCTAGAGAGATTGTTCAAAATACAATGCCAACCTTTGACCTCATAGTAGGGGCCGACCTCCGACTTTCTTTTAGTAGGCGCCATAAAATAAATACGTGTATAGTGTTGGGCCACTAAATTTTCATTCTTATTACCATTTCTTAATTTATATTTCATCCATTCCTACCATTATTTTACCACATTATTTATCACAATTTATCATTTAATCCCATTTCATAATTATTTATGCTTTGATGGATAAGTAATATTAATTCTCCTTTATTTATAATAAATTGAGTATTATTATGAAATATTTTGTAAATCATGGTTTATTAATTAATTTCTTATAACTCACGATTTTAGCCTCCAAGATCTCTTTCAAATTGCAAATCGAATCTCTAGTTCACAAATAAATACTCCTACTCAGAAATTCATTGGAATAACAGGTGACAGTTTTGGATTGGACATTTTGGGCAAACAAAGATGAATATTGAAAATTCGAGAAATGGGATTTCTGTAGAACTGACCAAATTAGTTTGTCAATTATAATTTTTCCAAAATTCGAAATTTGATGGGAGAAACACCACGTTATTCAAAGGACATATTCACATATTTTATGTTGTGGCCATTTTCCAATTTTCCTCAAATGTAATAATCAGACTCGACTTGTTACGTAGTTGAATGACGGTGGAAAGATCTCTTAGATTTTGTAATCAGTTGCTTGGAGACTTCCCTTTTGTAGATTTTATATTTAAAGGACACAAATCAGAGAGAGAGAGTGGGAGAGATCATCAACTTGACTCTCTAACTTTCAATCATCATAATACATAAATATTGTATTATTATTACATGTGTTATCTGGTTTAATTTCCAATTAGTTTCTATCTCCTCTTGCTCCCTACTAGGGAGGAAGGGCCCTCCTCTTTAGGAGGGAATGCAACAGTTAATGTAGTTGTACTATATTTCTTATTTTTTTTACGTATTGGTGGAAGTGTTGTTGTTGTTGTTCTCATTGTGAGTATATTTGCTTCAATTTCAATATTATTATGTTGCTACACAAATGTAATTAGAAATACCAGCTGGTGTAATTGTTGTGTGGCATGCTAGGTACAGTTAATTGAGGCATGATTACATTCCTATAGATTTTTTTTATTCCTGCATGAGTGATTTATTTTAGCAATTGATTCACCAATGATTTCTCTTTAATCTTATTTGCTTCTGGTTTGATGTACTGGTATAGCCAATGCAACTATCATTGAAATAAAAGACATCCCAGGATTGATAATTTATGTGTACCATCTTAGTCATTTAAGAGTGATTAATACAGTCCAACATTTTGGCACCTTTGTCCGGGATGGGAGTGACAATCCAATCAACCAAAATTTTTTGTTTGATGATAGAGTGTTCCTATTCTGCAACTGCTAGGCGGTAAGACGAGAGGTTATAACCCACACATCTCTCTAACATGCCTGGGTGGGATCATCGTTGCTACACTAGTGCACTTAAAAGTGTAAGTTTTTGGTGTTTTTTTAAGCATGTCTTAAGATACAAAATTGCTAGGCAGTAAGACGAGAGATATGAACTTGTGCATTTCCCTAACATAGATGGGCAGGCT
Source organism: Pinus albicaulis (assembly GCA_034641835.2). Taxonomy (NCBI): domain Eukaryota; kingdom Viridiplantae; phylum Streptophyta; class Pinopsida; order Pinales; family Pinaceae; genus Pinus; species Pinus albicaulis. Next base: position 68,706 of record JAXQQM020058234.1, on the reverse strand, counting down.
GACCATTGTCTCATTGGGACACTTAGAAGTGTGAGTTTTCAGATGTTTTCTTCAGTGTGTCTTCAGCTATACAGTTGTTGGGTGGTAATACGAGAGGTAAGAACCTGCGCATCGCTCTAACATACTTGGGCGAGTCACCGTTGTAGAAACTGAAGCACTTGTATGAAGGATTGATACACATAGGGTCCATGTGTGCTAGTAAGACAATAGAAAAATCCACAACACCTCCTCTCTAACTAAATATAGGAAAGCCCCAAAAATTCATGGGATGAGGTCAAGGAACAAAGCATCAAAATAATGTGGAAACCAGTCGCAGAACTTCATGATGTGACAAATATGGGAAATCAATACTATATTGAAGAGTGGTTTCACTCTGTCGTTTTCTTGTAACATCACTCCATACTTTAGCAATTCTTGGCACCATCCTTAATAGATAATTTGGTCTCTCATACCCTAGTACTTATTAACATACATATTTCAATTATGGGTATGTGCATGCTTGAAGTCTTATTTCGAAAATGGCTTCATTGGAGGTACTCTTATATGTAAGTATATTTTATTTTTCAAGGCAGAGTAGTGTAGTGTAGAATATTGAATGAATAAAGACATAAATAAATAAATTTCTTTAAATGAAAATATAGTTTTTTTTTGTTGTAACACGGTGTGAAAATTAAAATCGGTGATCACTATTCAAATTTATTTATGTATGTGGATGTATTGAAAATAAAATTTCTACAAAAACTCATATTCATTTTTATCACCTTCTTCAAAAAAATCCTTGATTATCATATCTTATGGCTTGCGGGCTTGATGAAAATTCTGGAAAAACGGTCAGGACAGTCATGTTTTGAGGGACCAAATGGGAATATTTTCAAAACTTGTTTCTATTCTACATATAACTTTAGTTTACTCTCCCAAAAAATTTGAATCACTCGATTTGGATTTGAAACAAAAAATTTATAACCAAAACATTGATAGAATGTCTAGTAGGAGCTCAAGAACATGGTTGGGACAGTCTGTTTTTGCAAGACTAAATGAGTAGATTTTGGAAACCTATTTCTATGGTATATTAACCTATGAATATAGTTTAAAATGAAATTTTAATAACTCTATTACTATATCGTATAAGGAAGTTATGACCAAAATACTGACTATTTATCGTAAATTAGCACTCTTGAAACTTTGTTTTCTCGGTTGTTCGCTAGCGTATTTGACCCATCAATTATTTTTTCCTTAAAATCCTGTTACTATTAGGGATAGCTACATGAATATAATTAAATCTCAAATTTGAATCAGTTCAATCCGTTATCAAATGAAAAAGTTATGCTTAAAATATCAATTGTTGGTCTGAGATGGAAACTCAAAAATGACTTTGTTATGTAGGTTGTTATAAGAAAATTTAACATTCCATTACATGGAATTTTAAAAACCAGTTTCTATTGGAGACATCTCTCTAAATTAAATCTCATTCGAATTTAGAATCACTCAAATCAGACAAAAAACAAAGAAGTTATGATTGAAACACTTTTGGTTAGTATGGTTGGCCACCACTCTCCCGCAGGTAATAAGTTTTACTTTGTTATTTTTTTTCCATAGATTTATTTTATAGAGTAACTACTAGTTTTTTTTTCATATCTCTTCAATAAGGAGAGCTCGATCACCTCTCTTCCTCCATGATTTCATGTTTTATTACAGGTAGACACTCATTCTTTTGCAGGTCCTGGGAGAATAAATGAGGTCAATTTATGAACAAGTGATTCTTGAAGGCAATGATAATGAAATAAAAACATTTTCAAAGACGTTTCCTCACACGGAGAAAAAAAAAATGAATACCTTTCATCAATTAACAGATTTATAACATGAGAAATGGGGAATTGATTTCTATTTAAAGATCCAAGTCATTTCTGAAAAAAGCAATTTCCCATTCATTCACCATTGACAAACAACATTGCTACAACAAAAATCATAACCATTGTAACTTAAGTTATTTATTTATTTATTAGTTGTCAATAAAGAGTCATTTTCTAATTTCTCTTATGTTTTTATGCTTCAGGTATTATTTACTTCAAAATCACATTTTTTTTGTTTTGTTCTCAAAATTAAAGAGGTGAGTTTTTAAGTTTCACAGTGTTGTTACTCCTGAATTATTTTTTAAGTGTTGGATGTTGCTACTCCATCGATGTTGTGACTCTGTTACTGTTGTTACTCTATCATTATTTTTACACTGTCAATGTTGTTACTCCATTAATTTTGTGACTTTGTCACTGTTGTTACTCTGTCAGTGTTGTTACTCCATCAGTGTTGTGACTTCATCACTGTTGTGACTCCGTCACTGTTGTTACTTCGTCATTGTTGTTACTTCATCACTGCTCTTACTCCTTCGGTATTGTTACTCCTCTAGTGTTGTTGCTCTGCCAAGGCAAGTTTCCTGATACGTCCTCGACCAACTCTATGGATTTGTAATGCCCCAATTCATGTGAATTCTTTTAAAGTTAGATACTTGAACTTTACATCCTAAGGGGAGTGGACCCCAAAGGATAATTATTTTGTGAATGTAATTAAACATTTAATTGAGGAAATGAATAAAGTATTGTGGTGCAAATTGACCAAAAATGAGATTATGAGATCACTTGCTAAATCTGCGAGGATGGATGAGGCAAATATTTCCTCACAATCTTCCAAAAATCCTTGAAAGATAGTAAGTTTTAAATTTAGATTTTCAGGAAAAATCTGAATTTCCCCAATGTTGAGGAGAGTATTTGGGAAGAGGTAAAAAGCTGGAAAAGCTGAGGAAAAGCATAAAACAACTTTAAAGAATCCCTAAATTGGGAAGCCTAGGCAAACAGGAAGAAAAGCATCCTGAGATTCTGGACGCAGAATTAGAAACATGCTTTGGGGAACAATAGCTTAAATAAGCTACTCCTAAACAGATTGAGGTTGGTCTGTGGTGGAGGTGATCTCAGCTCGGGGGTGAGTTCTGGGAGAAAAATAGAACTCTAAGGTTGGGAGGTTGGTCATTTTGCTGAGTGGTATGTGATTCTACTTATCTGTTGATTTCTTTAATTCAGAATGAATTGGCTACATATAAAGGTTTGTCTTATATTATACTGTAAATGCTACATTTAACAGAATCAGTAGAAGGTATTCACCTTCAGAACTCTGTATAGTTGTAGACATTATCTGTGTGAAATAGAATCCACTAGAATTTCTAAACCATCTCTGTTCAGATCTAGGGATACTTATAGGTCCACAGAATACAATACTTGAATTTATTTCAATCTGCTGCTCCTATGTTAATACACTCTATGAGCAAGAATAAAATAGAGCAATAGGAGAATTACTATAACCAGATCAGCATGTGCATATGAGAATTTATAGTTAAATTAAAAAAAAAAACATAGCCTGCACTAGAAATCTATACATTCCTCATCTGATAATAGAGGTATACAGGAAGTAAATTTTATAGGCAGAAGTTCCTAGTACTGTTCAAGCATCTGTAAATATCATCTTAAAAATTTGGAATTGTAAGAAGTATTTGGCATAGTAAAAAGTTATTTGAGTATTAGTTATCATAAGAAAAATGCAATTCCTGAAGAAGGCAGGACCAGAAGAAAACCTATATTCGGACTGTCAAAAGTTGTAATACAGTAGTTATATCCGGGAAATCTTATTGGTTGTCCATTAACCCTTAGAAACGAGGTCCCATGCTATTAACGTAGTGAATAGTATATCGCTAGACACAACAGAATTAGACCATGTAACTGGTGTATAAACATCTCTGTCTATGCAGAAACAAATTTAATCATATTCATGCCTTACATGTATAATTGCATATAACTGTACTGGTAATGACTTTAGAAACCCATATAAAACTGAATGAATATTTTTATCTACTACACGTCCTCAAGATAAATCCCCAAAGAAGAAACGAGAACCTAAGTATGATGCAAAAGCACTTTCAGTTAGAAAATCATTGATTTACAATAGCAATCTACACAAAAAAAAAAAAGATCTAGATCGGTGAGTAGCACAGTCATCACCGACATCTTCTGAGATTTATATTATCTAAATGAATTGAACCACGAAATCAAGGTATTTACAACAAGAACAGCAGAACATAGCAGAGATGAATAAACAAAACAACGAAATTTCAGAAGGAAACTAATATGGTGCGCAAACATGTCAGACACAGTAATGATAAGTTATCGGTACTAGGTATGTAACGAGAGAAAACCTGTAGGAGAGAACATGTAGTTGAGGGAAGTGACGGCTATAGATTTTCATGAACGAGTATGAGAATCCATAAACTGACAAGTGAAGAGCGAGGTCAGCATTATGACAGTCCTCGATTTAAAAAAAAATAAGTAAAACAAAAGGGTGCGCATAATTCATTGTCCATTCGGATGGGTTCCATGACATTAAATACATAAATTAAATCAAATAGAAATGTGGTGTAATGTCTGCGAAATTTGAGTTAAAAACCAGTATCATATAGTCTTGATACAACATTGACTGCTATGACAGTCATACCCTACAACGTAAAACAATGGCAAAACGAAAAACTTAACATAATTGGTGGGACGTCAACCTTGGGCACAGTAAGACGAAACCCCTGAAAGGGAGATTAGGGGCATCGAAGGAACGACTAGGTCGTTGCTAGAGGAAATGGCCGACGAGCATGGTCGGAAGTTACGCTTGCTAGCGTGCCCACATCACCTGAAAACAAAAATACCTTATGCATTTGAAGAGGCACAAGCCAAAAATCGAGTCGATAAACCAGTAGATGGTATGATATGGAAATGGCGGGAACCAGGGTTACCTGTAAAAGTGATGAGGACGAATAGAAACCCTGGAGAAAAATAGAAGAATGGCGTCCATCGTAGCAAAGGGTACCTGTAGAAAATAAAATACAATTGGTTTTTACATATCGATATACACAGCTATCACAAACAATTTAACACAGGGGGAGTTTCACTTACCCATAACGAGTTCAGAGTGACTCCGCCTTGAAACCGCTCAGGCTGTCAGTCGAAGTTCAGAAACCCTCACCCACATGCAGAACTCAGATGCAAAAGGGAGAAGCATAGACATAGAACGCAGTGGATTGGAGTCTACTGACTTGGGAACCAATCCAACGCGTGTTCGGACGAGGCGTCGTCCTGGCAACCAACAGAAAAATTCATAGAATATACATCATCAAATCTGTAAGCCATCGACCATGGAAAAAAAAAAGGTTTCTAAATGTGAACTTGGTTACCTTCCCGCTGGAAGCTAGAATCACGCACTGCTAAACATCCTCCTGCGTTGCGGCACTTCGTGGAGGGGAGCGAGAAGCAGAGATGCATATGCGAAAGGATAATAAAATGCAACGAATAACCGGGAAGATAACAAGGCTGGAAAAAAAATTGTGTTCGCTTGAAACCCTAGCTCGTGGCTCGATATCAGCCCGGTGTCAATTCGGCATAGGAATGGCGTTCTAGGGTATTCGAAAATAAAATCAAACGCACAGGTAAGGACTCAGGAAAATACCGATGGGGATTGAAACATTAAACACCCGCGTAAGAAATCGTACGTTTAGTATCATATGTCAGTAGACAACTCAGAGTCGGATTATCACACAGATAAACAAATCGACAATTCCCAAAGGCATGAAGGCCGTAGCTGGCGTGGATCTCTAATATACAAAACTCGATTTCATAAACCTACGTGGCTACTTCACACTGAACTCGTATCAAGTCAAGGTACTCGGGTTGGGTAAAACAAATTAATTCTTCATGCCACAGGGACGTAGGACAGAGGTTGAGAAGCATACATTGGTCGACCATATATGGGTCCTTTATATCTCATATATATTCAAGTGAGGAAATGAAACGTTATCAAACGTATTCACACCATAGCCATAGATGGGGCGTAACCATGGTAAGGGGAATAACAACCCTCTTCAATAAAGATGACACCCCCGAAACCTTCAAGATGTGCATTGATTATCGTCAATTGAATAAGCTGACCATTAAAAATAGATATCCTTTACCTAGAATTGATGATCTTTTTGATCAAGTGAGAGGAGCTTCAGTATTTTCAAAGATTGATCTAAGGACTGGTTATCACCACCTTAGAATTAAAGAAGAAGACATCAGCAAAATAACCTTTCGAACCAGGTATGGGCACTACGAATTTGTAGTCCTACCTTAAGATTAAACGCCCCGCCCACATTGCAGATATGTCTAATGAATAGTGTGTTAAACAAGTATTTGGATAAATTTGTCCTTGTGTTCATAGATGATATTTTAGTTTACTCAAACAGTGAAGAGGAACACAAAGAACACCTAAGGATAGTGTTGCAAACTCTAAAGGAAAATCAGCTATATGCTAAATTTAGCAAATGTGAGTTTTATAAAGACAAGATCCAATACTTGGGTCATATTATTTCTGAACAAGGCCTTGCCGTTGACCCGGAGAAGATAAAGGCTATAAAAGAACGGCTAGTGCCCACTGATGTTTCAGCAGTTAGATCATTCATGGGGATTGCTGGCTATTATCGTAGATTTTTCGAGAGATTTTATGCCATAGCACATCCCATCACTTCCTTACAAAGGAAAGGTGTCAAGTTTGAATGCACTGAAAAATGCCAAAACAGTTTTGACAAATTAAAACTGAAACTTACTACTGCCCCTATACTAAAGATTGCAGATCCTGATAAAGAATTTGTGGTATGTACGGATGCATGTAGAGAAGGATTGGGAGGAGTTCTTTTACAGGAAAATTCAGTGATTGCCTATGAATCCAGGAAACCAAAGATACATGAACAGAATTATAGTGCTTATGATTTAGAATTAGCAGCTGTTATTCATGCTTTGAAAATGTGGCGGCACTATCTGCTTGGGAAAATATTTATATTGATGACTGATCATATTAGCCTCAAATGTTTCTTTTCTCAAACTGAATTGAATGCCAGACAGGCCAGATGGCTGTCCTTTTTAAGTCAGTTCGACATGGACATAAAACATATAAGAGGGAAAGAAAATAAAGTTGCTGATGCATTGAGCATAAATGCTTGTGAAAATATCAATAATATTGGAAGTAGTGCTCAGATTGATGTCGAAGAATTAGTGATTAAAGCAGCAAACCAAGACCTAAATTATGAAACACTTATGGTAAAATTACAAAAAAAGGGGAAAAATGGTTTCACTCAAAACCAAAAAGGGCTGATCTGTTATAAGGGCAGATTCTATATTCCCAATGTAGAGTCTTTAAAAAGAGAAATTTTGGATGAATACCACAAACAACCATATGCATGACATCCAGGATATCAGAAAATGTTAACAGCCCTGAAAAAGAAATTGTTCTGGCCAGGAATGAAGAGAGAGGTAGCAGAATATTTAAATAGATGCATGGAATGTCAACTAGTTAAGGTGGAACACCAGCATCCTGCCGGCCTTCTGAACCCTTTTCCCATTGCAGAATGGAAATGGGACACTTTTTCCATGGACTTCATTACAGGATTACCCAAAACCAAATACCAACATGATTCTGTAATGGTAGTAGTAGACACTTTAACCAAAGTTGCTCACTTTATACCAGTGAAATCCACCTTTGGAACAACTCAAGTAGCGAATGTGTTCCTGAAGGAGATAGTAAGGCTCCATGGAGTTCCTAAGGTGATTGTGTCTGATAGGGATGCTAAGTTTACAGCAGCCTTTTGGAAGGGGTTATTTGGAGGAATGGGCACTAAATTGAATTTTAGCACCGCCTACCACCCTCAGACTGATGGTCAAACGGAAAGAACTAATCAAATTTTGGAGGACATGCTGAGAATGTATGTGATGGATAGACCTTCAAAGTGGGAAGATTTCTTACATTTAGTTGAATTTGCTTATAATAACAGCTATCAATCCTCCATCAAAATGAGTCCGTTTGAAGCACTGTATGGAAGGAAGTGTCGTACTCCTTTGAGCTGGAGTCAGCCAGAAGATAGACTAATGTTGGGACCAGATGCTTTATAAGAAATGGAAGGAATTTTCAAACAGATACAAAAGAACATCAAGACAGCACAAGATCGCCAGAAGAGTTATGCAGATCAGAAAAGAGTGCATAGGGAATTTAAAGTTGGGGAGCATGTATATTTGCGTATTAAACCCAAAAAGAGCACCCTTTATGCTGGGAGTTGTGCAAAATTGGCCCCTAGATACTGTGGTCCCTTTGAAGTATTAGAAAGGGTGGAACCAGTGGCTTATAAGCTGGCCTTACCACCCCATGTTAGAGTTCATGATGTATTTCATGTTTCATTGTTAAAAAGATATGTGCAAGATGCTTCTCACATAGTTGATTGGAATGTTGTACAGGTGGAACCAGAAGGTGAGTTTCTGCCAGAACCGCTTCAAATATTGGAGCAGGAAGAAATTGAATTGAGAAGCAGAACGGTAGCAAGAGTAAAGGTGCAGTGGAAGCACTTTACTGCTGAAGAAGCTACCTGGGAACGAGAGACTGAAATGATGGAAAAATATCCATTTTTGTTTGCAAAATAAACTCTAGTATTTGAATAACAACACCGAGGATGGTGTTTATTTTCAGAGGGGGAATATGTAATGCCCCCAATTCATGTGAATTCTTTTGAAAGTTAGATACTTTAAATTTACATCCTAAGGGGAGTGGACCCCAAAGGATAACTATTTTGTGAATGTAATTAAACATTTTATTGAGGAAATGAATAAAGTATTGTGGTGCAGATTGACCAAAAATGAGATGATGAGATCACTTGCTAAATCTGTGAGGATGGATGAGGCAAATATTTCCCCATAATCTTTCAAAAATCCTTGAAAGACAATAAGTTTAATTTAAATTTTTTAGGAAAAATATGAATTTCCCCAATGATGAGGAGAGTAGTTGGGAAGAGGTAAAAAGCTGGGAAAGCTGAGGAAAAGCATAAAAAAACTTTAAAAAATCCCTAAATTGGGAAGCCTAGGCATACAAGAAGAAAAGCATCCTGAGATTCTGGACGCAGAATTAGAAACATGCTTTGGGGAACAATAGCTTAAATAAGCTACTCCTAAACAGATTGAGGTTAGTCTGTGGTGGAGGTGATCTCAGCTCGGGGGTGAGTTCTGGGAGAAAAATAGAACTCTAAGGTTGGGAGGTTGGTCATTTTGCTGAGTGGTATGTAATTCTACTTATCTGTTGTTTTCTTTACCTTATTATGAATTGGCTACATATAAAGGTTTGTTATGTATTATACTGTAAATGCTACATTTAACAGAATTAGTAGAAGGTATTCACCTTCAGAACTCTGTATAGTTGTAGACATTAGCTGTGTAAAGTAGAATCCACCAGAATTTCTAAACCATCTCTGTTCAGATCTGGGGATAATTGTATCTGCACAGAATATAACACTTGAATTTATATCAATCTACTTCTCCTATGTTAGTGCACTTCTTTATGATATAAGAATAAAATAGAGTAATAGGAGAATTACTATAACCCGATCAACATGTGCATATGAGAATTTATAGTTAAAAAAAAAAAACATAGCCCGCAATAGAAATCTATACATTCTCTATCCGATAATAGAGGTATACAGAAGTAAATTTTATATGCACTTCCTAGTACCGTTCAAGCATCCGTAAATATCATCTTAAAATTTGGAATTGTAAGAAGTATTTGGCATAGTAAAAGTTATTTGAGTATTCGTTATCACAAGAAAAATGCAATTCCCGAAGAAGGTGACCTCGAAGAAAACCTATTCGACCGTCGAAATTGTGGCGTAATTGTTATCTTGGAGAAATTTATTGTTCGTCCATTAACCCTTAGAAACGAGATACCATGCTATTAATGTAGTGAACAGTATATCTCTAGACACAACAAAATTAGACCATGTAAATGGTGTATAAACATCTTTGTCTATGCAAAAAATTATTCATGCCTTACATGTATAATTGCATATAACTATACTGGCAATGATTTTAGAAACCCATATAAAACTGAATGAATAATTTTATCTACTACACGTCCTCAAGATAAATCTCCAAAGAAGAAACGAGAAACTAAGTATGATGCGAAAGCACTTTCAGTCATGGAATCATTGATTTACAATAGCGATCTACACTTAAAAATCTAGATCGGTGGGTAGCACAGTCATCACCGACATCTTCTGAGATTTGTATTATCTAAAATAATTGAACCAGGAAAACAAGGTAATTACCACAAGAACAGCAGAACATAATAGAGATAAATAAAAACGAAATTTCAGAAGGTAACCAATATGGTGCGCAAGCATGTCATACACAGTAATGATAGGTTATCCTTCTAGTGCGAGACAGCACAAAATTTTATAACGAGAGAAAACCTGTAGGCGAGAATATGTAGTTGAGGGAAGGGGCGGCTATATGGATTTCATGAACGAGTATCAGAACCAATAAAATGACAAATAAAGAGCGAGGTCAGCCTAATGACAGTCCTCGATTCAAAGATAAAACCAAAGTGTGCGCATAATTCATTTCCCATTCGGATGGGTTCCATGACATTAAATACATAAATAAAATCGAATAGAAATGTGGTGCATTATCTGCGCAATTTGGGTTTAAAAACCAGTATCATATAGTCTTGATACAATGTTGACTGCTTTGACAGTCATACCCTACAACGTAAAACAATGGCAAAACGAAAAACTTAACATAGTTGGTAGGACGTCAACTGTGTACACAGTAAAACGAAACCCCTGAAAGGGAGATTAGGGGCATCGAAGGAACGACTAGGTCGCTGCTGCAGGAAATGGCCAATGAGCATGGTCGGGAGTTACGCTCGACGGCCGTGCCCACATCACTCGAAAACAAAAAATACCATATGCATTTGAAGAGGCACAAGCTAAAAATCGAGTCGATAAACCAAATAGATGGTATGATATGGAAATGGCGGGAACCAGGGTTACCTGTACAAGTGATGAGGACGAATAGAAACCCTGGAGAAAAATAGAAGAATGGCGTCCATCGTAGCAAAGGGTACCTGTAGAAAATAAAATACAATTGGTTTTTATATATCGATATACACATCTATCACAAACAATTTAACACAGGGGGAGTTTCACTTACCCATAACGAGTTTAGAGTGACTCCGCCTTGAAACCGCTCAGGCTGTTAGTCGAAGTTCAAAAACCCTCACCCACATGCAGAACTCAGATGCAAAAGGGAGAAGCGTAGACATAGAACGCAGTGGATTGGAGTCTACTGACTTGGGAACCAATCCAACGCGTGTTCGGAGGAGGCGTCGTCCTGGCAACCAACAGAAAAATTCATAGAATATACATCATCAAATCTGTAAGCCATCGACCATGGAAAAAAAAAAAGGTTTCTAAATGTGAACTTGGTTACCTTCCCGTTGGAAGCTAGAATCACGCACTGCTAAACATCCTCCTGCGTTGCGGCACTTCGTGGAGGGGAACGAGAAGCAGAGATCCATATGCGAAAGGATAATAAAATGCAACGAATAACCGGGAAGATAACAAGGCTGGAAAAAAATTTGTGTTCAGTTGAAACCCTAGCTCGTGGCCCGATATCAGCCGGTGTCAATTCAACATAGGAATTGCGTTCTAGGGTTTCCGAAATAAAATCAAACGCATAGGAAAGGACTCATGAAAATCCCGATGGAGATCGAAACATTTAACTCCAGCATAGGAAATCGTACGGTTAGTATCATATGACAGCTGAACAACTCAGAGACAGATCATCATGCAATTAAAACGAATCGACAATCCCCAAACACATGAAGGCCATAGCTGGCACAAATCTTTGATATACACAAAAACTCGATTTCATAGATCTACGTGGCTACTTCACACTGAACCCGTATCAAGTCAAGGTACTCGGGTTGGGTAAAACCAATTAATTTCTCATGCCATAGGGACGTAGGACAGAAGTTGACAAGCATACATTGGTCGACAATATATGGGTCCTCTATACCTCATATATATTCAAGTGAGAAAATGAATCGTTATCAAACGTATTCGCGCCATAGCTATACATGGGGCGTAACCATGGTAAGGGGAATAAAACCCCTCTTCCATAGCACGACACCCCCCAAACCTTCGAAAAGATTATAATTATGTAAAGGCCGAAATTGAAATTTGATGTGGTGGAATTGAAAAAAAAATTCAATCGAGGTATTGATGGGACAGAATGACTTAACGAGAGTATTATAAAAATATAAGGGTTGTCTTATATTTTATGGAAGTTAAATAACAAATTATCATATGAGATAAATCGAGGATATTCATATACAATTAAGGGTGCATCATGAGGAATTAGATTCAACCATGAAAGACATGTCAATCATATATATATATATATAAAAAAATTGGTTGGAAAAATGGAGACATGACAAATGGTATCAGAGCCCAAGTTATAAAACTGGGCTGGTGACTTAGTGCTCACAATTTATGTGTACTCACTGTGTAATTTTGGTTGTTGTAGAAAAAGTTTTGTTTTTGTTGTTTGGTTTTTTTTTCGGTTCACTGATCTGTGCTATGTAGTGTACAGTGGAGTGATAGAATGGAAGAAGTTGGAGAAATTTATGTTGATCTGCGTGGTGAACCAGATCCCAATGCGGCCATGATGGCTATGTTGCGAAAATTGCAACAAGAATTGGCTGAGATAAAAAGCCAGAATGACAGATTGTCATTGGCCAGTGAGGAGCAAGAAAGGCTCATCCGAGAATTAACCTCACGGAACAGCCAAGAAGGCGAAGGTTCCGGAAAGAGGAAAACTGATGAATCTGATGAGGAGTATGCTATTCGACGTCAGCATAAGCAGAAAAAGGAATTGCAAGGGGAATTCCGAAAAATCAAACCTCCCTCCTATGACGGGGAGAAGGAGGAAGATGTTGAAGCCTGGTTGCTGAATATGATTAAGTACTTCCAGGTTTATGAATATGAAAGCAATTTGAAGGCCATATTAGTTGTCTACCAGCTACAAGGTAAGGCTACCCTGTGGTGGGAGGAGACAAAGATGGTACATGCCATAGATGAAAAGACAGTTACTTGGGAAGACTTTCAGACTAAATTCAAGAATCACTACTTGAATGAGCGATACTATGATGACAAAGCAAAAGAATTTCGTGAGCTTAGATTGAGACATCTCACTATCGATGAGTTTGTTACTAAATTTACCAATCTATTAAGGTATGTACCTTACATAAGGGAGGAAAAGGAAAAAGTACAGAGGTTTCTGAATTGTTTGCCTATGGTTTACAAGGAGAAAATTGAGTTTGATAATCCAAAAACAATGGACGAAGCTGTTAGAAAAGCTAGATTGTGTTACCAACAGTTCAAAGGAAAAACTGATCAAGGAAAAATTTGGGTAAGTAAGAATGAATTCAAAGGGAGAAAACAGAAACCAGCCTATCTGAAGAATTTTGGCAGAGATCATCAGCGGAAAAGGTTTAGTAAACCCAAAGAAAGTCAAACTGCACAGTCTCAAGTGGCATCGAAACCAATAGATGGAGACATTAAAAAGGAGGGAACAGTCAGAATGAAGGAGCCCTTGAAATGTTGGGGCTGTGGAGAACCCCATCTTTTGAGGGACTGCCCTCATCGAAACATTCATATGCTCATGAGGGATCGGGAAGCGACAACAGTAAATGATATAGCCAGAAACATACCAACTATCAGTGCATCCCTGGAAAATCGGCAAGCAGAACATCAAGCAACCATGGTGGAAATGGAGGGTAAGATTTTTGACCTACCTGTTACTGTTCTGATTGATCCAGGTGCTTCTTTGAGTTACATTAGTCCAAAGATTGTAGAAAAATGTAACTTAAAAACTGAAAAATTTCAACAGTCATGGTTGGTACAGCTGGCCACTGGAACAAAAAGAAAGGTAACACATAAACTGCCCAGAACAGAAATCCAATTAAATGAGTTTCAAACAGAAGTGAATTTGAACATTCTACCCTTAGGGTCATATGATCTATTGATAAGGATGGAATGGCTGGAAAAGAATAAAGCTTTGATGAATTGCTGGGATAAGACTTTGCATTGTGTAGATGAGGAAGGGAAACCTTTTATTCTCAAAGGGAAACCAAAACCTATTTTTGTAAGACAAATTTCAGCATTGCAATTAAAAAGAACAGCTAGGAAAGGACACCAAGTTTATGCAGTGCATGTGGAAGAAACAGAACAGAAAACTAAAGAAGAATTATTGGATGCTGTACCAGTAATAAGAGAATTCAAGGAAGTTTTTCCAAAGGAAATCCCTCATCTTCCCCCCAAAAGAGAGATTGACTTCTCAATCGATCTGGTGCCAGGAGCAACACCTGTTTCACGAGCACCTTATCGAATGAGTCCTCCTAAACTTATAGAATTGAAGATGCAACTGCAAGAACTGCTAGACAAAGGGTATATCAGACCAAGTGTGTCTCCTTGGGGAGCACCAGTGCTGTTCGTGAAAAAGAAAGATGGAACTTTCAGGATGTGCATTGATTATAGGCAACTGAATAAGTTGACCATTAAAAATAGATATCCTTTGCCTAGAATTGATGATCTTTTTGATCAGGTGAGAGGAGCGTCAGTATTCTCAAAAATTGACTTAAGAACTGGTTACCACCAGCTCAGAATTAAAGAGGAAGACATTAGCAAAACAGCCGTTCGAACCAGGTATGACCACTACGAATTTGTAGTCCTACCTTTTGGTTTGACAAATGCCCCTGCCACATTCATGTGCCTAATGAACAGTGTGTTAAACAATTATTTGGATAAATTTGTCCTTGTGTTCATAGATGATATTTTAGTTTACTCAAACAGTGAGGAGGAACACAAAGAACACCTCAGGATAGTATTGCAAACTCTAAAGGAAAATCAGCTATACGCTAAATTTAGCAAATGTGAGTTCTATAAGGACAAGATCCAATACTTGGGTCATATTATTTCTAAACAAGGCCTTGCTGTTGACCCGGAGAAGATAAAGGCTATAAAAGAATGGCCAGTGCCCGCTGATGTTTCAGCAGTTAGATCATTCATGGGGATTGCCGGCTATTATCGCAGATTTGTGGAGAGATTTTCTGCCATAGCACATCCCATCACTTCCTTACAAAGGAAAGGTGTCAAGTTTGAATGGACTGAAAAATGCCAAAAAAGTTTCGACAAATTAAAACTGAAACCTACTACTGCCCCTATACTGAAGATTGCAGATCCTGATAAATAATTTGTGGTATGTACGGATGCATGTAGAGAAGGATTGGGAGGAGTTCTTTTACAGGAAAATTCAGTGATTGCCTATGAATCCAGGAAACTGAAGATACATGAACAGAATTATAGTGCCTATGATTTAGAATTAGCAGCTGTTATTCATGCTTTGAAAATGTGGCGGCACTATCTGCTTGGGAAAAGATTTACATTGATGACTGATCATATTAGCCTCAAATATTTCTTTTCTCAAACTGAATTGAATGCCAGACAGGCCAGATGGCTGTCCTTTTTAAGTGAGTTCGACATGGACATAAAACATATAAGAGGGAAAGAAAATAAAGTTGCTGATGCATTGAGCAGAAATTCTTGTGAAAATATCAATAATATTGGAAGTAGTGCTCATATTGATGTAGAAGAATTAGTGATTAAAGCAGCAAACCAAGACCCATATTATGAAACACTTCTGGTAAAATTACAGAAAAAGGAGAAAATTGGTTTCACTCAAAACCAAAAAGGGCTGATCTGTTATAAGGGCAGATTGTATATTCCAATGTAGAGTCTTTAAAAAGAGAAATTCTGGATGAATACCACAAACAACCATATGCAGGACATCTAGGATATCAGAAAATGTTAACAGCCCTGAAAAAGAAGTTGTTCTGGCCAGGAATGAAGAGAGAGGTAGCAGAATATTTAAGTAGATGCATGGAATGTCAACTAGTTAAGGTGGAACACCAGCATCCTGCCGGCCTTTTGAACCCTTTGCCCATTGCAGAATGGAAATGGGACACTGTTTCCATGGACTTCATTACAGGATTACCCAAAACCAAATACCAGCATGATTCTGTAATGGTAGTAGTAGACACTTTAACCAAAGCTGCTCACTTTATACCAGTGAAATCCACCTTTGGAACAGCTCAAGTAGCGAATGTGTTCCTGAAGGAGATAGTAAGACTCCATGGGGTCCCTAAGGTGATTTTTTCTGATAGGGATGCTAAATTTACAGCAGCCTTTTGGAGGGGATTATTTGGAGGAATGGGCACTAAATTGAATTTTAGCACTGCCTACCACCCTCAGATTGATGGTCAAATGGAAAGGACTAATCAAATTTTGGAGGACATGCTGAGAATGTATGTCATGGATAGACCCACAAAGTGGGAAGATTTCTTACATTTAGTTGAATTTGCTTATAATAACAGCTATCAATCCTCCATAAAAATGAGTCTGTTTGAAGCACTGTATGGAAGGAAGTGTCGTACTCCTTTGAGCTAGAGTCAGCCAGAAGACAAACTAATGTTGGGACCAGATGCTTTACAAGAAATGGAAGGAATTGTCAAACAGATACAAAAGAACATCAAGACAACACAAGATCGACAGAAGAGTTATGCAGATCAGAAAAGAGTGCATAGAGAATTTAAAGTTGGGGAGCATGTGTATTTGCGTATTAAACCCAAAAAGAGCACCCTTTATGCTGGGAGTTGTGCAAAATTGGCCCCTAGATACTGTGGTCCCTTTGAAATATTAGAAAGGGTGGGACCAGTGGCTTACAAGTTGGCCTTACCACCCCATGTTAGAGTTCATGATGTATTTCATGTTTCATTGCTAAAAAGATATGTGCATGATGCTTCTCACATAGTTGATTGGAATGTTGTACAGGTGGAACCAGAAGGGGAGTTTCTGCCAGAACCGCTTCAAATATTGGAGTGGGAAGAAATTGAATTGAGAAGCAGAACAGTAGCCAGAGTAAAGGTGCAGTGGAAGCACTTTACTGCTGAAGAAGCTACCTGGGAACGAGAGACTGAAATGATGGAAAAATATCCATTTTTGTTTGCAAAATAAACTCTAGTAGTTGAATAACAACACCGAGGATGGTGTTTATTTTCAGAGGGGGGATATGTAATGCCCCCAATTCATGTGAATTCTTTTGAAAGTTAGATACTTGAACTTTACATCCTAAGGGGAGTGGACCCCAAAGGATAATTATTCTGTGAATGTAATTAAACATTTTATTGAGGAAATGACTAAAGTATTGTGGTGCAGATTGACCAAAAATGAGATGATGAGATCACTTGCTAAATATGTGAGGATGGATGAGGCAAATATTTCCCCACAATATTTCAAAAATCTTTGAAAGACAATAAGTTTTAAATTTAGATTTTTGAGGAAAAATCTGAATTTCCCCAATGATGAGGAGAGTAGTTGGGAAGAGGTAAAAATCTAGGAAAGCTGAGGAAAAGCATAAAACAGCTTTAAAGAATCCCTAAATTGGGAAGCCTAGGCAAACAGGAAGAAAAGCATCCTGAGATTCTGGACGCAGAATTAGAAACATGCTTTGGGGAACAATAGCTTAAATAAGCTACTCCTAAACAGATTGAGGTTGGTCTGTGGTGGAGGGGATCTCAGCTCGGGGGTGAGTTCTGGGAGAAAAATAGAACTCTAAGGTTGGGAGGTTGGTCATTTTGCTGAGTGGTATGTGATTCTACTTACCTGTTGATTTCTTTATTTCAGAATGAATTGGCTACATATAAAGTTTTGTCTTATATTATACTGTAAATGCTACATTTAACATAATCAGTAGAAGGTATTCACCTTCAGCACTCTGTATAGTTGTAGACATTATCTGTGGGAGATAGAATCCACTAGAATTTCTAAGCCATCTCTGTTCAGATCTAGGGATACTTATATGTCCACAGAATACAATACTTGAAAATTATTTCCATCTGCTTCTCCTATGTTAATACACTCTATGAGCAAGAATAAAATAGAGAAAAAGGAGAATTACTATAACCAGATCAGCATGTGCATATGAGAATTCATAGTTAAATTGAAAAAAAAACATAGCCTGCACTAGAAATCTGTACATTCCTCATCTGATAATAGAGGTATACAGGAACTAAATTTTATATGCAGAAGTTTCTAGTACTGTTCAATCATCTGTAAATATTATCTTAAAAATTTGGAATTGTAAGAAGTCTTTGGCATAGTAAAAAGTTATTTGAGTATTAGTTATCACAAGAAAAATGCAATTCCTGAAGAAGGCAGGACCAGAAGAAAACCTATATTAGGACTGTCAGAAATTGTATTACAGTAGTTATATCCGGAGAAATTTATTGTTGTCCATTAACCCTTAGAAACAGATCCCATGCTATTAATGTAGTGAACAGTATATCTCTAGACACAACAGAATTAGACCATGTATCTGGTGTATAAACATCTCTATCTATGCAGGAAAAAAATTTAATCATATTCATGCCTTACATGTATAATTGCATATAACTATACTGGCAATGATTTTAGAAATCCATATAAAACTGAATGAATACTTTTATCTACTACACGTCCTCAAGATAAATCTCAAAAGAAGAAACGAGAAACTAAGTATGACGCGAAAGCACTTTCAGTTAGGGAATCATTGATTTACAATAGCGATCTACACAAAAAAAAAAAGATCTAGATCGGTGGGTAGCACAGTCATCACCGACATCTTCTGAGACTTATATTATCTAAACTAATTGAGCCAGGAAAACAAGGTAATTACCACAAGAACAGAAGAACATAATAGAAATAAATAAAACGAAATTTCAGAAGGTAACCAATATGGTGCACAAGCATGTCATACACAGTAATGATAGGTTATCCTTCTAGTGCGATACAACATACAAGTATATAACGAGAGAAAACCTGTAGGAGAGAATATGTAGTTGAGGGAAGTGACGGCTATCGATTTTCATGAACGAGTATCAAAACCGATAAACTGACAAATAAAGAGCGAGGCCAGCCTTATGACAGTCCTCGATTTTAAAAAAAATAATAAATAAAACCAAAGGGTGCGCATAATTCATTTTCCATTCGGATGGGTTCCATGACATTAAATACATAAATTAAATCGAATAGAAATGTGGTGAGATGTCTGCGCAATTTGGGTTTAAAAACTAGTATCATATAGTCTTGATACAACTTTGACTGCAATGACAGTCATACCCTGCAACGTAAAACAATGGCAAAACGAAAAAAAAAACTTAACATAGTTGGTGGGACGTCAACTGTGTACACAGTAAGATGAAACCCCTGAAAGGGAGATTAGGGGCATCAAAGGAACGACTAGGTCGTTGCCAGAGGAAATGGCAAACGAGCATGGTCGGGAGTTACACTTGCCAGCATGCTCACGTCACCTGAAAACAAAAATACCATATGCATTTGAAGAGGCACAAGCAAAAAAAAAATCGAGTCAATAGACCAGTAGATGGTATGATATGGAAATGGCGGGAACCAGGGTTACCTGTACATCCATCCATCGTAGCAAATGGTACCTAAAGAAAATAGAATATAATTGGTTTTTATATATCAGTATACACAGCTATCACAAACAAGTAAACACCGGGGGAGTTTCACTTACCCATAACGAGTTCAAAGTGACTCCGCCTTGAAACCGCTCAGGCTGTCAGTCGAAGTTCAAAAACCCTCACCCAATTGTAGAACGCAGATGCAAAAGGGAGAAGCGTAGACATAGAATGCAGTGGGTTGGAGTCTGTGGACTTGGGAAACAATCCAACGCGTGTTCGGAGGAGGCGTCGGCCCCGGGATTCCGAAACAAAATCAAACGCACAGCAAGGACTCATGAAAATCCCGACGGAGATCGAAACATTTAACGTCGTAGGAAAACGTATGGTTAGTATCATATGACAATGGAACAACTTAGATACGGATCATCATGCAATTAAACGAATCGACAATCCCCAAACACATGAAGGCCATAGTCGCGTAAATCTATGTGATATACAAAAACTCGATTTCATAAATCTACGTGGCTACTTCACACTGAACCCGTATCAAGTCAAGGTACTCGGGTTGGGTAAAACCAATTAATTTCTCATGCCACAGGGACGTAGGACAGAAGTTGACAAGCATACATTGGTCGACCATATATGGGTCCTCTATACCTCATATATATTCAAGTGAGAAAATGAATCGTTATCAAACGTATTCACGCCATAGCTATACATGGGGCGTAACCATGGTAAAGGGAATAAAACCCCTCTTCAATAGCACGACAACCCCCAAACCTTCGAAAAGATTATAATTATGTAAAGGCCGAAATTGAAATTTGATGTGGTGAAATTGAAAAAAAATTTCAATCGAGGTAGTGATGGGACAGAATGACTTAACGAGGGTATTAGAAAAATATAAGGGTTGCCTTATATTTTATGGAAGTTAAATAACAAATTATCATATGAGAAAAATAGAGGATATTCATATACAATTAAGGGTGCATTATGAGGAATTAGATTCAACCATGAAAGACATGTCAATCACATATATATAAAAAAAAAAAAAAAAATTGGTTGGAAAAATGGAGACATGACAAATGGTATCAGAGCCCAAGTTATAAAACTGGGCTGGTGACTTAGTGCTCACAATTGCTGTGTACTCACTGTGTAATTTTGGTTGCTGTAGCAAAAGTTTTGTTTGTGTTGTTTGCTTTTTTTTCTGTTCACTGATCTGTGCTGTGTAGTGTACAGTGGAGTGATAGAATGGAAGAAGGTGGAGAAATTTATGTTGATCTGCGTGGTGAACCAGATCCCAATGCGGCCATGATGGCTATGTTGCGAAAATTGCAACAAGAATTGGCTGAGATAAAAAGCCAGAATGACAGATTGTCATTGGCCAGTGAGGAGCAGGAAAGGCTCATTCAGGAATTAACCTCACGGAACAGCCAAGAAGGCGAAGGTTCCAGAAAGAGGAAAACTGATGAATCTGATGAGGAGTATGCTATTCGACATCAGCATAAGCAAAAAAAGGAATTGCAAGGGGAATTCCGAAAAATCAAACCTCCCTCCTATGACGGGGAGAAGGAGGAAGATGCTGAAGCCTGGTTGCTGAATATGATTAAGTATTTCCAGGTTTATGAATATGAAAGCAATTTGAAGGCCAGATTAGCTGTCTACCAGCTACAAGGTAAGGCTACCTTGTGGTGGGAGGAGACAAAGATGGTGCATGCCATAGATGAAAAGACAGTTACTTGGGAAGATTTCCAGGCTAAATTCAAGAATCACTACTTGAATGAGCGGTACTATGATGACAAAGCAAAAGAATTTCATGAGCTTAGATTGGGACAGCTCACTATCGATGAGTTTGTTACTAAATTTACCAATCTATTAAGGTATGTACCTTACATAAGGGAGGAAAAGGCAAAGGTACAGAGGTTTCTGAATTGTTTGCCTATGGTTTACAAGGAGAAAATTGAGTTTGATAATCCAAAAAAAATGGACGAAGCTGTTAGAAAAGCTAGATTGTGTTACCAACAGTTCAAAGGAAAAACTGATCAAGGAAAAAGTTGGGTAAGTAAGAATGAATTCAAAGGGAGAAAACAGAAACCAGCCTATCTGAAGAATTTTGGTAGAGATCATCAGTGGAAAAGGTTTAGTAAACTCAAAGAAAGTCAAACTGCACAGTCTCAAGTGGCATCGAAACCAATAGAGGGAGACAGTAAAAAGGAGGGAACAGTCAGAATGAAGGAACCCTTGAAATGTTGGGGTTGTGGAGAACCCCATCTGTTGAGGGACTACCCTCATCGAAACATTCATATGCTCATGAGAGATAGGGAAGCGACAGCAGTAAATGATATAGCCAGAAACATACCAACTATTAGTGCAGCCCTGGCAAATCGGCAAGCAGAACATCAAGCAACCATGGTGGAAATGGAGGGTAAGATTTCTGACCTACCTGTTTCTGTTCTGATTGATCCAGGTGCTTCTTTGAGTTACATTAGTCCAAATATTGTAGAAAAATGTAACTTAAAAACTGAAAAATTTCAACAGTCATGGTTGGTACAACTGGCCACTGGAACAAAAAGAAAGGTAACACATAAACTGCCCAGAACATAAATTCAATTAAATGAGTTTCGAACAGAAGTGAATTTGAACATTCTACCCTTAGGGTCATATGATCTATTGATAGGAATGGATTGGCTGGAAAAGAAGAAAGCTTTGATGAATTGCTGGGATAAGACATTGCACTGTGTAGATGAGGAAGGGGAAATGTTTATCCTCAAAGGGAAACCAAAACCTATTTCTGTAAGACAAATTTTAGCATTGCAATTAAAAAGAACAGCTAGAAAAGGATACCAAGTTTATGCAGTGCATGTGGAAGAAACAGAACAGAAAACTGAAGAAGAATTACTGGATGTTGTACCAGTAATAAGAGAATTCAAGGAAGTTTTTCCAAAGGAAATCCCTCACCTTCCTCCCAAAAGAGAGATTGACTTCCCAATCGATCTGGTGCCGGGAGCAACACCTGTTTCACGAGCACCTTATCGAATGAGTCCTCCTGAACTTATGGAACTGAAAATGCAATTGCAAGAACTGCTAGATAAAGGGTATATCAGACCAAGTGTGTCTCCTTGGGGAGCACCAGTGCTGTTCGTGAAAAAGAAATATGGAACTTTGGGGATGTGCATTGATTACAGGCAACTAAATAAGTTGACCATTAAAAATAGATATCCTTTGCCTAGAATCGATGATCTTTTTGATCAGGTGAGAGGAGCTTCAGTATTCTCAAAAATTGACTTAAGAACTGGTTACCACCAGCTCAGAATTAAAGAAGAAGACATCAGCAAAACAGCCTTTAGAACCAGGTATGGCCACTACGAATTTGTAGTTCTACCTTTTGGGTTGACAAACGCCCCTGCCACATTCATGTGCCTAATGAACAGTGTGTTAAACAAGTATTTGGATAAATTTGTCCTTGTGTTCATAGATGATATTTTAGTTTACTCAAACAGTGAGGAGGAACACAAAGAACACCTGAGGATAGTATTGCAAACTCTAAAGGAAAATCAGTTATATGCTAAATTTAGCAAATGTGAGTTCTATAAGGACAAGATCCAATACTTGGGTCATATTATTTCTGAACAAGGCCTTGCTGTTGACCCGGAGAAGATAAAGGCTATAAAATAATGGCCAGTACCCGTTGATGTTTCAGCAGTTAGATCATTCATGGGGATTGCCGTCTATTATCGCAGATTTGTGGAGAGATTTTCTGCCCTAGCACATCCCATCACTTCCTTACAAAGGAAAGGTGTCAAGTTTGAATGGACTGCAAAATGCCAAAACAGTTTCGACCAACTAAAATTGAAACTTACTACAGCCCCTATACTGAAGATTGCAGATCCTGACAAGGAATTTGTGGTATGTACGGATGCATGTAGAGAAGGATTGGGAGGAGTTATTTTGTAGGAAAACTCAGTGATTGCCTATGAATCTAGGAAAATGAAGATACACGAACAGAATTATAGTGCCTATGATTTAGAACTAGCAGCTGTTATTCATGCTTTGAAAATGTGGCGGCACTATATTCTTGGAAAAAAATTTATATTGATGACTGATCATATTAGTCTCAAATATTTCTTTTCCCAAACTGACTTGAATGCCAGACAAGCCAGATGGCTGTCCTTTTTAAGTGAGTTTGACATGGACATAAAACATATTAGAGGGAAGGAAAATAAAGTTGCTGATGCATTGAGCAGAAATGCTTGTCAGAATATCAATAATATTGGAAGTAGTGCTCAGATTGATGTAGAGGAATTGGTTCATAAGGCAGCAAACCAAGACCCAAATTATGAAACACTTCTGGTGCAATTACAGAAAAAAGAGAAAATTGATTTCACTCAAAACCAAAAAGGTTTGATCTGTTATAAAAACAGATTGTATATTCCCAATGTAGAGTCCTTAAAAAGAGAAATTTTGGATGAGTACCACAAACAACCTTATGCAGGACATCCAGGATATCAGAAAATGTTAACAGCCCTAAAAAAGAAGTTGTTCTGGCCAGGAATGGAGAGAGATGTAGCAGAATATTTAAGTAGATGCATGGAATGTCAATTGGTTAAGGTTGAACATCAACATCCTGCCAAGCTTCTGAACCCTTTGCCCATTGCAGAATGGAAGTGGGACATCGTTTCTATGGACTTCGTTACAGGATTACCCAAAACCAAATACCAGCATGATTCTGTAATGGTAGTAGTAGACACTTTAACCAAAGCTGCTCACTTTATACCAGTGAAATCCACCTTTGGAACAACTCAAGTAGCGAATGTGTTCTTGAAGGAGATAGTGAGACTCCATGGGGTCCCTAAGGTGATTGTTTCTGATAGGGATGCTAAATTTACAGCAGCCTTTTGGAGGGGATTATTTGGAGGAATGGGCACTAAATTGAATTTTAGCACTGCCTACCACCCTCAGACTGATGGTCAAATGGAAAGAACTAATCAAATTTTGGAGGACATGCTGAGAATGTATGTTATGGATCGACCCACAAAGTGGGAAGATTTCTTACATTTAGCTTAATTTGCTTATAATAACAGCTATCTATCCTCCATCAAAATGAGTTTGTTTGAAGCACTGTATGGAAGGAAGTGTCGTACTCCTTTAAGCTGGAGTCAGCCAGAAGACAGAGTAATGTTGGGACCCGATGCTTTACAAGAAATGGAAGGAATTGTCAAACAGATACAAAAGAACATCAAGACAGCACAAGATCGCCACAAGATTTATGCAGATCAGAAAAAGAGCACCCTTTATGCTGGGAGTTGTGCAAAATTGGCCCCTAGATACTGTGGTCCCTTTGAAATATTAGAAAGGGTGGGACCAGTGGCTTACAAGCTGGCCTTACCACCCCATGTTAGAGTTCATGATGTCTTTCATGTTTCATTATTAAAAAGATATGTGCATGATGCTTCTCACATAGTTGATTGGAATGTGGTACAGGTGGAACCAGAAGGGGAGTTTTTGCTAGAACCGCTTCAAATATTGGAGCGAGAAGAAATTGAATTGAGAAGTATAACGGTAGCAAGAGTAAAGGTGCAGTGGAAGCACTTTACTGCTGAAGAAGCTACCTAGGAACGAGAGACTGAAATGATGGAAAAATATCCATTTTTGTTTGCAAAATAAACTCTAGTAGTCGAATAACAACACCGAGGATGGTGTTTATTTTCAGAGGGGGAATATGTAACGCCCCCAATTCATGTGAATTCTTTTGAAAGTTAGATAATTGAAATTTACATCCTAAGGGGAGTGGACCCCAAAGGATAATTATTTGGTGAATGTAATTAAACATTTTATTGAGGAAATGAATAAATTATTGTGGTGCAAATTGACCAAAAATGAGATGATGAGATCACTTGCTAAATCTCGAGGATGGATGAGGATATTTCCCCACAATTTTTCAAAAATCCTCAAAGACAATAAAAAAAAGTTTTAAATTTAGATTTTTGAGGAAAAATCTGAATTTCCCCAACGATGAGGAGAGTAGTTGGGAAGAGGTAAAAGGCCGGGAAAGCTGAGGAAAAGCATAAAACAAATTTTTAAAGAATCCCTAAATCAAAAGCCTAGGCAAACAGAAGAAAAGTATCCCAGATTCCTGACGCAGACTAGAAGCATGATTTGGGGAACAATACTAAATAATCTACTCCTAAACGATTGAGGCTGGTCTGGGGTGGAGGTGATCTCAGCCTCGGGGGTGAGTTCTGGGAGAAAAATAGAACTCTAAGGTTGGGAGGTTGGTCATTTTGCTGAGTGGTATGTGATTCTACTTATCTGTTGATTTCTTTAAATTCAGAATGAATTGGCTACATATAAAGGTTTGTCTTATATTATACTGTAAATGCTACATTTAACAGAATCAGTAGAAGGTATTCACCTTCAGAACTCTGTATAGTTGTAGACATTATCTGTGTGAAATAGAATCCACTAGAATTTCTAAACGATCTCTGTTCAGATCTAGGGATACTTATAGGTCCACAAAATACAATACTTGAATTTATTTCAATCTGCTGCTCCTATGTTAATACACTCTATGAGAAAGAATAAAATAGAGCAATAGGAGAATTACTATAACCAGATCAGCATGTGCATATGAGAATTTATAGTTAAATTAAAAAAACAAAAAAACATAGCTTGCACTAGAAATCTATACATTCCTCATCTGATAATAGAGGTATACAGGAAGTAAATTTTATATGCAAAATTTCCTAGTACTGTTCAAGCATCTGTAAATACCATTTTAAAAATTTGGAATTGTAAGAAGTATTTGGCATAGTAAAAAGTTATTTGAGTATTAGTTATCACAAGAAAAATGCAATTCCTGAGAAGGCAGGACTAGAAGAAAACCTATATTCGGACTGTCAGAAATTGTAATACAGTAGTCATATCCGGAGAAATTTATTGGTTGTCCATTAACCCTTAGAAACGAGGTCCCATGCTATTAATGTAGTGAACAGTATATCACTAGACACAACAGAATTAGACCATGTAACTGGTGTATAAACATCTCTGTCTATGCAGAAAAAAATTTAATCATATTCATGCCTTACATGTATAATTGCATATAACTGTACTGGTAATGATTTTAGAAACCCATATAAAACTGAATGAATACTTTTATCTACTACACGTCCTCAAGATAAATCTCCAAAGAAGAAACGAGAACCTAAGTATGATGCAAAAGCACTTTCGGTTAGAAAACCATTGATCTACAATAGCGATCTACAAAAAAAAAAAAAGATCTAGATCGGTGGGTAGCACAGTCATCTCCGACATCTTCTGAGATTTATATTATCTAAACGAATTGAACCAGGAAATCAAGGTATTTACAACAAGAACATCAGAACATAGCAGAGATGAATAAACAAAACAACGAAATTTCAGAAGGAAACTAATATGGTGCGCAAACATGTCAGACACAGTAATGATAAGTTATCCTTCTAGTGCGAGACGGTACTAAGTATGTAATGAGAGAAAACCTGTAGGAGAGAATATGTAGTTGAGGGAAGTGATGGCTATAGATTTTCATGAACGAGTATGAGAATCCATAAACTAACAAGTGAAGAGCAAGGTCAGCCTTATGACAGTCCTCGATTTTAAAAAATAAGTAAAACAAAAGGGTGCGCATAATTCATTGTCCATTTGGATGGGTTCCATGACATTAAATACATAAATTAAATCAAATGGAAATGTGGTGCAATGTCTGCGAAATTTGAGTTTAAAAACCAATATCATATAGTCTTGATACAACGTTGACTGCTATGACAGTGATACCCTGCAACGTAAAACAATGGCAATACGAAAAACTTAACATAATTGATGGGACGTCAACTGTGGGCACAGTAAGACGAAACCCCTGAAAGGGTGATTAGGGGCATCGAAGGAACGACTAGGTCGTTGCCAGAGGAAATGGCCAACGAGCATGGTCGGGAGTTACGCTTGCCAGCGTGCCCACATCACCTGAAAACAAAAATACCATATGCATTTGAAGAGGCACAAGCCAAAAATCGAGTCGATAAACCAGTAGATGGTATGATATGGAAATGGCGGGAACCAGGGTTACCTGTACAAGTGATGAGGACGAATAGAAACCCTGGAGAAAAATAGAAGAATGGCGTCCATCGTAGCGAAGGGTACCTGTAGAAAATAAAATACAATTGGTTTTTATATATCGATATACACAGCTATCACAAACAATTTAACACAGGGGGAGTTTCACTTACCCATAACGAGTTTAGAGTGACTCCGCCTTGAAACCGCTCAGGCTGTCAGTCGAAGTTCAAAAACCCTCACCCATATGCAGAACTCAGATGCAAATGGGAGAAGCTTAGGCATAGAACACAGTGGATTGGAGTCTACTGACTTGGGAAACAATCCAACGCGTGTTCGGAGGAGGCGTCGTCCTGGGAACCAACAGAAAAATTCATAGAATATACATCATCAAATCTATAAGCCATCGACCATGGAAAAAAAAAAGATTTCTAAATGTGAACTTGGTTAACTTCCCGCTGGAAGCCAAAATCACGCACTGCTAAACATCCTCCTGCGTTGCGGCACTTCGTGGAGGGGAGTGAGAAGGAGAGATGCATATGCGAAAGGATAATAAAATGCTACGAATCACCGGGAAGATAACAAGGCTGGAAAAAAATTTGTGTTCAGTTGAAACCCTAGCTCGTGGCTCAATATCAGCCCGGTGTCAATTCAACATAGGAATTGCGTTCTAGGGTTACCGAAATAAAATCAAACGCACAGGCAAGGACTCATGAAAATCCCGATGGAGATCGAAACATTTAACTCCAACGTAGGAAATCGTACGGTTAGTATCATATGACAGTTGAACAACTCAGAGATGGATCATCATGCAATTAAAACGAATCGACAATCCCCAAACACATGAAGGCCATAGCTGGCACAAATCTATGATATACACAAAAACTCGATTTCATAAATCTACGTGGCTACTTCACACTGAACCCGTATCAAGTCAAGGTACTCGGGTTGGGTAAAACCAATTAATTTCTCATGCCACAGGGACGTAGGACCGAGGTTGACAAGCCTACACTTGTCGACCATTTATGGGTCTTTTATATCTCATATATATGCAAGTGAGAAAATGAATCATTATCAAATGTAATTCACACCATCGCTATACATGTAGCGTACCCATGGTAATGGGAATAGGACCCCTCTCCAATAGTACGACATCCCCCAAAAAACGTCGAAAAGATCAGGATTATGTAAAGGCCGAAATTTCAATTATGAGGTAGTGAAATTGAAAACTCCAAATGAGGTATTGGTGGGACAGAATGACTTACCGAGGGTATTATAAAAATATAAGGGTTGTCTTATATTTTATGGAAGTTTAAATAACAAATTATCATATGAGATAAATCGAAGATAATTATATATAGTTAAGGGTGCATTAAGATGAATTAGATTCAACCATGAAGGACAAGTCAATCCCCTATATATATATATATATATATATATATATATATATAAATTGTGGTTGGAAAAAGGGAGACATGACAAAGGGGGTGATATTTATTCCCCCGAAGGCCAATCAACGGCTGCTGGTTCTCAACAGGGTCACTGTGGGTCTGGTTCTCAGCAGCGTCATGTTGGAGATGATGTTAACCAACAACATGAAGGTTTCCATCAAATTCAATATTTTTTCATTAAATTTGTACAACTTTTTTTACACGTGTTTTTTCTAATATACGAAATTTTATATATATTGATGCAGAGGCTGAAAATGTTTGAGCCAGTGGTAAAAAAAGACGCAGGGCAGCGCACTACATTGAAGAAGAAGGCTGTCAACCCAACACAACTTATCCAGCTGAGATTACTGATATACCATGGGAAACGAACATGGTGGAATGCACCTTACAAAGGTGTCAAAGCCTTCATGCAAAATTGCAAAGAGATCTTGAGTCTTTGTCTCTACCTGCTGAGAGTAGACAAAGCCTATAAATAGTTACACATTCATTGAGTGAAATGGTAAAAGTGTACAAAAATTTGGGGCCAACAACTGATTCGTTTGTAGAAGTGATGAGAAAGAGAAAAGAAACAATGATAGGTCCCGATAAATGGCAGGACATAAAAAAAAGAGTTTCAAGAGATGATGCTAAGTCAATGTTTAATTATAAAGAATGGCCAAAAAGAAAAATGTTGAAGGTGCAGTATTTCAAGCAACCAAACAAAGCAAAATATTTGTATGATCGACATCTTGCGGCCTCTGGAAGGCTTCCATGGAACGATGAGGTTCCTGTTTATTTTGCACAAATGTTTTATGAAGAATTTTTTTTGGGTATGAAACCCGACTACAATGACCTTCCTTCAGAATTTTTTGGCCCGGGGAGAGGTCGATTATATCAACGTAAGGGCGCTAAGCGAGATGTGGAGTTGCCTCGCCCTGAGCCGCCATTGGTGAGTCGACCGTTTCGAGTCGAAACCCTGCGATCAGAGATGGATGCAACTTCTCAAATAAGTCGTGAAGCAAGAGATGTTATGATCGACAATGTTCATAGCGGATTGAGTGGAGTCGATATTGGTTTAAATCGACAAAGAGCACGTGAAAATGCACGTGCCAATTTTGTTTATTGTATAGATGAGGAGATTTACAACATGAATGTTGAAGATCTCCGAACATATGCAATAAATTGTCGCAATGGTCTGCAAGACCTAATTTTTCATGAGGAAGAGGGCACCGGAATGGTATGTGTTAGTGACCTTAGGGTTTGAAATTATTTTTACATATACATGTGTACAATTTGTGATAAATACATGTGTATGTACATGTATACATTTATTTGTATGTGTACATTAATCTAACAAAAATGTATGATTATATGTTAAAACACCATTTGCAGTTCTCAGGCATGATGCATGATGAAAATGTTAATATTACGTTCCGGACCTCTGGCTCAAACGATGCAGATGGGTTTGACCATCATGATATGTTGGCACATGTATGTTAGTGTTTTTTAAGTGACTCTAAAATAAACAATTGTTGCCACACATGTACATGTATGTATATATATAATTTGATTTTAAATGTTTTAACAGATTCCGATTTCGTCTGATGTTTTTGGGATGGATGTACCTTCTTCTTCCTTAGGAGATATACCTTCTACTTCATTGGGAGATGTACAAGTATGGACAATTTTTCACAAGTTCAAAATTTATGTTACCTCAAAAAGTTCCATTAAAAATTGAGATATATAGAGAGAGAGATCTATATTTTGAGTTATTTAAAATTTTTTGAATTTAGGTTCATGCAGAAGATTTTTTTAATCCGAGGACTCTAGCAATGGAGATAGGAACATCCACAACATTTGAACAAGTTGTCTTTAGTTCTTTTTTTTAATATTATTGTTAAAATAAGTTTATATATGTACACGTGCATTTTCATTTGAAAGTTTTTAATTTATATAAATTATTTATGTATATATATATATTTATATTTAACTGTACATGTATATTGTACAGGTTACCACTGCAGATGTTTCTATGGCAGAACCTCTTCATCAAATGGAGAGGGAACCTTATGAGGTATTGCATGATTTTTTTGTTATATTTTGTTTTTTACATGAAGTTCTAGATATATATATATATATATATATTCTCATTCATTTTTAAAACTTCAAATTTTAATGTTCAAGTACATGTGCATTATGTATGATGGTTTCCTATTCACAGGATAGGGCGCTACTCGAGACCCAGACGCTAGATCCTCCATTTGATGGACAAGATTTACATATTTGATTTCAAAATTTAGATGGTTTTAAAATTTGTTAAACTTGATACAGTTTGATACTCAAGTGAGATTTACAATTTTTGGACATATTTTATTACAATGAACTATTATATAATTTGTTTTATTTAATTTTTGGATGGTTTTAGTACTTTTGGCATGTGAATGTGAAGTAATGTTGTCATCTGAATTACATTTGACATGTGATATTCAATGTTAAATGTTTTTATTGGATAGTTGAATTATAATTGGCATGGCATCTGAAGTTTTTAAAACTACATGAATGATAGAATGTGAACCTACATTTGCACATGTGGTAAATTGAAATGTTACTTGTAACAAGACAATCCCCATTGATTTCATTACAGTATATGTTGATTTCTGATTTGATATAATTGCATGTATGATGGTACATTAGTTATAAAGTCATTGGATTAATAGTGTTCATTTATTTTAGTGTTCTTTGGATGGTTTTAGTACTTTTGGCATGTGAATGTGAAGTAATGTTGTCATCTGAATTACATTTGACATGTGATATTTAATGTTAAATGTTTTTGTTGGATAGTTGAATTATAATTGGCATGGCATCTGAAGTTTTTAAAACTACATGAATGATAGAATGTGAACCTACATTTTCACATGTGGTAAATTGAAATGTTACTTGTAACAAGACAATCCCCATTGATTTCATTACAGTATATGTTGATTTCTAATTTGATATAATGCATGTATGATGGTACATCACTTATAAAGTCATTGGATTAATAGTGTTCATTGATTTTAGTGTTCTTTGGATGGTTTTAGTACTTTTGGCATGTGAATGTGAAGTAATGTTGTCATCTGAATTACATTTGACATGTGATATTTAATGTTAAAATTTTTTGTTGGATAGTTGAATTATAATTGGCATGGCATGTGATATTTAATGTTAAATGTTTTTGTTGGATAGTTGAATTATAATTGGCATGGCATCTGAAGTTTTTAAAACTACATGAATGATAAAATGTGAACCTACATTTGCACATGTGGTAAATTGAAATGTCACTTGTAACAAGACAATCCCCATTGATTTCATTACAGTATATGTTGATTTCTGATTTGATATAATTGCATGTATGATGGTACATTACTTGTAAAGTCATTGGATTAATAGTGTTCATTGATTTGAGTGTTCTTTGGATGGTTTTAGTACTTTTGGCATGTGAATGTGAAGTAATGTTGTCATCTGAATTACATTTGACATGTGATATTTAATGTTAAATGTTTTTGTTCAGAAAATAGTTTAAAATTGATCACAAGAATTAAGAGAATGTCTTGGTCCATCATTGGTATGGCTTGTGCTGCAACCATGAAGTCTCGTCCCAACACCATAGAATGATCATCCATGTCAATGACTCTTAAGTATATCTTTCCAAACCATGACCCTACTCTCACATGTGTGCCTTTCATGACACCAGTCACTGCTTTCATCCTCGAATTGACTGTCTTGAAAGCACTCAACTCTTTCTCGATGCTAGCCTTCCTCTTTCTAAGAGATGAAGCCGCATTTCGACTTAGGAAGCTATGGGTAGCCCCCGTGTCTATCAAAGCAAAGAAATTTTTCCCATGTATGGTTGTAGACACGAATCTCAAGTCCAAGGAAATTTCATCATCATTCCTCCTCCTTGTCTTGCGCCTTACTTCCGCAATCTTCTTCAACATTTCCTCTTCCAATATGTCTCTCGAACTAGCCCTTGGCTTAACAATGCTTTTCACATATCTCTTCTCATGAAGCTCCATAGAACAATCTGATCCTGGGTCTGCTTGAATTGGTTCAAGCTCTTTCCTTTTCGAATTCTGTCTAATTGCTCCAATACGACATATATTGACTCCTTCCAAAAGAAGTGCACCAATCCTCATAGTGTGGTCGTCTTCTTTTCCAAGTGTGCCAACACATGCATTTTCTTTCTTCAAACCAATAGGTTTGGGATCAAGAAAGTCCCTCTTGATCTTATCTTCCATGTTCTTGACTTTAGCCTGCAACGTGGTGCTTCTTTCCTTCAAGTGAGCCCTTTCGATAAAGAGTTCCCGAAGTCTTTGTTCACCTTGTCGTATCTCCATGTCAAGCTTTTCAATTTCAGCAGTTTGTCCAGATAGTCCATCCTTGGAATTTCTTGGGTGAAAAACCAAGTAGGTTGAAGCAACTTTGGTCTAGTGCATTGGAATTCATTAAAGAATTGGTCATTGGCGCTGCTTCAAGCTAGGAGTGAGCATCATCACCAACCTACATTGAATATTTTACACTCCCTAGGGTGAATGATACTTTAAATTGATCGACAGTCTAAGACTTTCGAAATTTTCCGAATGCCAAATGATCTTACAAAGTTAGTATTTATAATATCCTAGTAGGTCATTCGGTGACAACTTTTACCAGAAACTTGAAACAGCTTTGGCATGTGATATTTAATCTGTGAAATGGTTTTGTTGGATAGTTGAATTATAATTGGCATGGCATGTGAAGTTTTTAAAACTCGAGTTTTGGATGGTTTCAATCTACATTTTGCATGTGATATTTAATGAACTTTAAATGTTTAATTTTTTAATGTTGCACAATATATAATCAAAAGGGTTTTAAAACTTAAAGTTTTGGACGGTTTCAATCTACAACTTAAAGTTTTGGATGGTTTCAACCTACATTTTCACATATGGTAAATTGAAATTATGTTACTTGTAACAAGACAATCCCCATTGATTTCATTGTATATGTTGATTTCTAATTTGATATAATTGCATGTATGATGGTACATTACTTGTAAAGACATTGGATTAATAGTGTTCATTAATTTTAGTGTAAGCGCAAAAAATTATTGACAATGTAGAATGATTTTTGTGTTATAATAATTAAACCTAATAATATTGGAGAGCAAGAGAGATAAGGTATGGTGTTTACTACAAGAGTTCGAGCAGGTCATTCGGTGACAACTTTTACTGGAAACTTGAAACAAAGAGAATCTATCTTTGGCTAGGACATCATGTAAGATGCCTAACATAAACAATAAAATTGTACTTAAAAGCTGAGATTCGGGCAAGTGGGGACAACCACTTGTTATCTCGTCCCTTGGAGGCTAGGCCATATAGGGACCAAATCTGACCTTACAAAATAAAGTGAAATAATTTGTACCATATGGTCGGAGAACATTTTCAAGAACAATTAATTTCATTCTAGAATATATATATATATATATATATATCCAATACATATAAAATTTTTAATCAATGCACATGTATAGAAAAACTACTTTCAGTTGATACTAGAGCACGTGCTTGTATCCAAACAATTTGTAAATAAGCAACTAAATTTTTAGTTGAGTACTGGAAGTTCTAAAACATATTTAATCCAAAGATAATAAATTGTTGGAAACTTCACTCAAAAAAATTCTAATGGAATTCCATCCTCAATAATCCATTCATGATCGGATTTTGACATTTTCCATTTCTTAATTTTTGATTTTTTCTTTGATTGAACTTCTATCAACTTTATGCGTGCTGCACACACCAAGTGACTATATTGACAACTTATGGAATCAGGTTCATAGTCTTCAAAGTAAACAAAGTCTCCACTTTGACGAGTTTTTTTGAAAAAATAACCTTTCAGTATAATAGACCCTCTGTCATACTGAAATTCGTGATCATTATAGTCTTGTAATAATTTCATTTTTCGTTCAGTGCAACGCATCAAATAATACTTCACATTTTCATCGTTGTCAATAGGTGCAATTACAGCAAAAACATCTCCTGCACAATAAAACAAACTTAAAACAAAATTATACATATTTAAATTTATTTCTAGATCTTTAAATCATTAGAAAATAATTCAAATGTTACCTTCTCTAACAAGATCAGAAACTCGATCACCATCGGATGATATTGTAGTTTCCTCTGATTGCATTTCTTCAAACATTGCAACAGACATTTTTCCCTTTGTATTTAGCTCTGTATGTTTCCAATCGCTCACATACATTTTGTTTTCACAGACGTCATTGGATTTTGTGTTTTCTATGCAAACATCACAAAAACAAGAATATTTTCTTTTATCCAATGCAAACACATTTGTGGACAACTTTGTTTGAATTGAATGCAATTTTCGAGTCCCTTTTATTGTTTCAACATCATTTCCAATTGATCTATCTACGTCTCCGATTCCAATATGGCAGAAAAACCTTTATATGGAAAATTAGAAAAAGAATTTGTAAATATGATATCAAAATACAATTAAAAATAATCATTGCATGATAAATGTACAATGTTTAAAATTAGATTTCCAATATAAATTAAATTGAATGTACCTTCTCACTTCTCTTGATGGGTTAATCTCATGGCTTAGAGCAGTTTTGCACCATTGAACAACTTCTTCAGCGTTCACAAGTCGGCGTGCAAAGTGGTTCATTTGATATCTTCGAAGTACTTGTTTTATGCATGCTCCTGCACCGTCATGTTCTCCTTTTCCATGGCCAGTCTCATAGAAATTCCAACAATGTTTAATGCAGGTTTTCTTATGAAGACAACACAACCAAAAAAATGATCGTGCAGATTTGAATTGACCTGCGCATCCGTCTGACCATATCCAATTTTCATTGAATGTTATTCCATGATTTTTCAATGAATCATAAATTCTTCCAAAACAATGTTGTACAAAACATGTATCATGTGTACGATCGTCACTGATATAAAAGTGATATTCTTTAATGATATGTTGATTTTCACTCGTGCTTTCTATATGATCGATATTTTGTTCAGAATGTCTATATAGAATATGGACGAGCATGCAGACTTGGTCAGAATGATAGTATTCACTCTGAATTTCTTTTTGTGGAACAAATGTGTAGTTTTCTGCAAAATCAATCACTGACAAAATGGTCCCCGGTGGAAAAAATTCACGAGATTTTTTGAATTGCAAGTCTTGCCATCGAGCTCTATGGGAATGCTTGGTGTATTTGTAAATTTCTGCCTCAAACTTTCTCAAAAAGTCTATCAGAAAAATTTCGTCTTCTCGTAATTCGATTCTTTTAACACTATATGCACCTTGAATCGATGTACCGATATATTCATATCTCTTCCATTTCACTTTCATGTTGGACAATGATTGATCATTTATATCAATACGATATTTGTTTTGAAATTTAGTCAAATTTCCACAATCATCGCATTTTTTACCACCAACACATTTTTTTTTGTAAAATAGTTCATTGCTTTCTCTTTCACATAGAATTTGAGATATGAATTCATGGATAGTGGAAGGAGGAGGTGAATCCTTCCATAATGTTCTACCGAAATCAAGGAATGTGTCATAATATAACTCAAATTCCACATGATAACGGTAACAACAAGTGTCGCGTACGGTGATAGGTTTTACATACCATGGTTTTTGTTGAACAAAAGCACTGAGTGAAACTCGAATTTGACGATTCTCTTCTTTGAACTTGTTGAATAACTCTATTTGAGTGGTTTCCAAGAGATGTTTTTCATGTTCTTCGTATTGATTTCATGCTATTATTCTTCGCATCACATGTCTTGCAGTCGGTGAAACACGCGAATTGTTCTTCCAATATTCATATATTATTTTTTTAACATCTTCTCCAAGTCTATCTTTGTATGGTTGCCTACAAATAGCTCTCCAACAAGCAAGTTCATCATTTACATCTATTTGCAGTCGAAATTTTCGATGTTTGTGCAGAGTTTTTCGCGAGGTTCCCAGTGCTCGTGCCATAGATGTTATCAAACGATTCTCTTGAGTACTTGGTGAAACCATTGCCATCTATATTCCTCTACGTATATTTGAAACATCTTTATCTCT
Organism: Pinus albicaulis; assembly: GCA_034641835.2. Taxonomy (NCBI): domain Eukaryota; kingdom Viridiplantae; phylum Streptophyta; class Pinopsida; order Pinales; family Pinaceae; genus Pinus; species Pinus albicaulis. Next base: position 31,636 of record JAXQQM020058234.1, on the reverse strand, counting down.
AGATCTCTTAATTGACTCTATATCACTACTCATATTTTTTATCACCTCTTCTTTCATTTTTTTTATCTTTGGTTGATTTTCGAATACCCAATAGTGTCGTCGCTTCTTTTAATTTCCTTGATGATAGGAGACCTTTCAATATTTGAGCTTGAACTGTCACTTGCTCAGGTTTGAAAAACATTTCCAAAATTTTATCGACACGATATCGTATAATATAGTCAGGTTTTTTATCTCCATGTGTGTGAGTGTCGACATTTTCTAACATCTCATTATCGATAGTGATTTCATATGTACATATTCGAAAAAATAGTACATATTCAATAAATAACTAAATTAATAAATATGTCAATAAATATTAGGAAAATTTTAAATATATCAATGGATCATAATATTTACATTTACATACCCGATTCAATTTCTGCTTGAGGTTGATTTTCTTCTTCAATATTTTGAGGAGTATCTCTGTCTGTTTACATTAAACAAAATATTTTTCAAACTAGTTCATCAAATAAAAATTAAGCTTCACATTTTACATTGGAAAAACTTTAAAAATATATTAATAGATCATAATATTTACATTTACATACATGCTTCAATTTTTGCTTGAGGTTGATTTTCTTCTTCAATATTTTGAGGAATATTTCTGTCTGTTTACATCAAACAAAATATTTTTCAAACTAGTTCATCAAATAAAAATTAAGCTTCACATTTTACATTTGGAAAATTTTAAATATATATCAATAGATCATGTAATATTTACATTTACATACCTGCTTCAATTTCTTCTTGAGGTTGATTTTCCTCTTCAATATTTGAGAGGGCTTCTAACTTTCTTTTGCGATATTGTCTCATCTCTTCTCTACGTTCCTCAGGGTCTCTTTTTCGATCATATTTTCTCACACAAGTTTTTCGATTTCCCATGATAATAGGGTATGAGGTTCAAAAAATTTCCTTCAAAAAATTAGACAATAACTCAATTACAAAAAATATCACAAAAGATTTAATTTAAAAAAATCTTTTGTAAAAAATACGTAATCCAATCCAAAACACACTTTAAAAAACACAAAACACGTACTTCAACACAAAACACGTACATACCTCCAAGAAAAATCACACCGCCTCCAAGAAATGTCTTCCAAAAAAATTCTTTAAATCCAAAATTTGAAGAAAAGTTTTTGAACAAAGAAGCTCAAAAGATTTATTTCAACACAAAACATGTACATACTTCCAAATTCTTTAGATCCAAAATTTGAAGAAAAGTTTTTGAACAAAGAAGCTCAAAAGATTTATTTCAACACAAAACACGTACATACCTCCAAGAAAAATCACGCCGTCTCCAAAAAATGTCTTCCAAAAAAGTTCTTTAAACCCAAACTTTGAAGAAAAGTTTTTGAACTCAAACTAAGTTGTAAAATGAAATGAAGTGCGAAATGTGCGAAAATTGTGAATCATTTCGCGGCAATTTATATTGACGCGAAATGTGTGTTTTGTAGGGGGCTCCACAAAATTTCCCGGCCGACGGAGAGTTACACAATAGTTCGGCCGAACTTTTGATAAAAAGTTCGGCCGAACTATTAAGACGTTAGTTTTAACGACTCGTAAGTGGAAAACATAGTTCGGCCGAACTGTTAGTCCAAGTTCGGCCGAACTAACGCGTCACCAATTACGCAAAATCAGGCTCTGAAAACGGTTCTGCAACTTTGGACTGATTAAACTCCATGAAAGGTTGTTAATTAACTGTTGGAACCAAGACAAGCATTTTCAGAATTGAATCTACTTTCAGGAAATATAACTTTTATGGAATTTCGTAAATGTTTATTAATTTTAATTATTTTTCTAATAAAATGAGTGCAAACAATTTCTGAGGGTCATCGTGATTCAGTGAAATCAAAATTTTGTGTCTCCCAAAATACATTGTAAAAAAAATTGAAAAAATTATGGGGCATTACATTGGTCCGTTGACTCTAATGGGTAGCTTTTATATTTTTAGTTTATAACTTATATGTTAAGAAATTTGTTGCCATGCGAAACATATCAAAAATACGCAGTTTTTCGTATTGGACCAGTTCAAAAAATTCTAGTAATTATGATATGCATCCATTAGCTTTGTAAATATGACGAAAACAAAGTAGACTCTGTCTACATTGTTGTAACACATTTTGTTTTTTCAAAAACACAAATTTTCAATGAATACATCATTGCGACATAGCATGACTTCTTATGAATCCTTTGATTGTTAAGAAACACACACTCAAAGAAACGCTAAGTTGACATATCAAATCTGCATTAAAAAATTTCAAAAAATAAGTAATAGAAAGCTAACAAAATTTCTCACAACTTTTATTTTTATCGCAAAATGAAATTCTACACAGAAATTTTTTTATAGTTTGCAGAAAGTTGAAGAACCGAAAAAATGAAAAATTTTTCTCAAAAAAGGGCAAAAAGTGTAACCCAGCTTCACATTTTCACCATAAGAATTTATAAATTTATATTTTATTTTATTTTAAGTTATTTAAGTACAAAGGAAAAATGCTTTAGTTTTTCAATGATAATGACTTTTTCTTGAGAAACACATTCTTATTTATAGTCGCATCAATACAATTTTTTTATTAATTTTATTTTGGTACAAATTTTGAATTGAATTTAACTATGGTTACATGGATTTTGGTGCAAAAAGTGAATTGCGAATTCATAAATATTATTTTATTTGTTTAGCTATTATTTTATTATTTCCTTAGGATGCCCATTTTAGACCTCAAAATTTCCCTAATGACGACAAGAGGAGAAAAGTCTAAACAGACCAATATCAAATGATAATCTAAAAACATGACCTAAAAATGTTGTCATCCTCTTCCTTAAATAGAATGTGAGCTTGCTTGCCCTTGGCCCCACTCAATTAAGTCATTTCTCTCATGAGATCCATCTCCCTCCAAAATTGCGTTATTCTTTCATTAATCTCCACTCCTCCACAACTGTGTTGTTGACTTGGTCAAAGTTGATTGAATCAACATGGTATAATCCCTGTTCATACTTGGAGATGTTTTATTAAGCTACAAAAAGGGTCTCCTTTCACACTTAGAGTGTGTTTATTGATGCTTAGAAGACTCATGGACCTTTCCACCCATTTATTCACCTACATAGTGATAAACTCAACTATAATATTCCATTTAGTTTAGGGCTAAATTTTTGGAATATTACAGATTTCCTAATGCATTTTGGACTACATTGTGGGAGAAAAGGGACAGAAAGTTGAAAGGTCTACCACATTCCATCCATTGACTGATGGGAAAACATAAGTAAGCAATGGGACTTTGGTGCAACTTTTGAGGGGTTATAATCAAAAGCATTTGAGTACTTGGGACAAAAATTTGGTATATATACAACACTATTATAACTGAGCCATCCACACTTCTACTAGTAAGTCCCCATTTGAAACTTCTTTTGGATATTTGCCACTTTCACCTTTGGGGATTGCATATGGGAAGAAAGGAGGAGTGACAAAGGATCTTATAGGGGATTCCCTAAGGGAAGAAAAATTTGTTGATAAGATCATAAAAATCCATATACACAAGTGGATGAGTTGTGGCATAAGTCTCAAGAAAAATATTAGTCATGCACAATCAACACTAAACAGAGAAGTCAATAAAGATGGGAGACAAAGTATCATTGCTTACAGTTGAACAAGGAGAGGCTCCAAGGTCTTAGTAAGAAAATAAAGGTTTTGCAATATGGTCCTTTTGAGGTACTATAAAAGGTTGAAAATAATCCCTATAGACTTAGTCCACTCCCATATATGCACATTTACTTAGTGGCGAATGCAAAGAATATGAAGCTCTGTGAACCTTCCATGCTAGATCATGAAGAGGAACATGTCTTGCATTTTGTAGAGGATTTGGAACTAGATGCTTAGGCAGAATTAACATAGGATACAATTTTCTAGAAAGTGTGTGGAATTACAAGACAGGGGAAACATGACGTTAAATTGGTAAATTGGGTTGAAATGACAATTTTTAGTCAAAGCTAAATGGTACACTTGAGAGAAGGAGAAAAAAATTCCTCACCTCATTTAGTAGAAGCTTTTGGGGACCAAAAGCCTCCCAAAATGGGGAGGTGTGATCCAGATTGGATCATTATATTATTTGTTATCCATGTTGATGCTTTGAGAGTGGAAAAGGTTGAGTAATCAATGCATAGAACCACTTTTACCAATGGTCCATTTTGGAAAATTTTGAGTAAAAGAACTTCATGAGCTATTTTGAGGCCTTAAATGAGCAATTTGTGTTGTCTTGACCTTACTATGGATCTAGATTCCATAATCTACATTCCAATGCCTTTATAATGTGCAAGAATCACCTCAATCGGGGCTCGTATGAGAAAATAATGCCTCACATAAGTTGACCTATTGAAATTGACCACCATAATTCGAGAGGATGCCACGTTAGCCTCCATTGTTCATGCTAAAAGAGGCTAGCAACGTGATCATGATGAAGAATACTATAGGAGATTGAATATTGTAACTCTAGTTAAGATTTGAAGGAGTCAAACCTAACCACTAGTAGGCTATCATATCATGTTTTAATTTTGCCACTATGAGGAAAAGAGGCTTCATTCTATTGGAATGCATTTTGTTCCATAGATGAGCATAGTAGTTGAGAGTGAATAGGGAGAGAAAAAACAAAGAGGGTTTGAACACTATAGCAACCATAGGACAAAGACCTCACTTATTTGTACTTGCATCCATTCCCATTCAAAAAAAAAAGAGCACAACGACTTCACTAATTGGTTTTTCTCTCGAAAGAGTTTCCTAGGTTGTATCTTGTGTTGATTTGTAGCTTGTGAGTTTTATTTCACTATTCTCTATTTTATCTATTTCATGCATACACATAACACAATAATTAACCAATCCAAAAATCCAAAGAAAAATTCATCTTCATAATGTAGATTTCATATTTTAAACATAATTTTATATGTTGTGGCAAATTGTCAAATAAAATATCCATGACAATTTATATATCAATGATAACAAAAAAAAATTCTTATCTTCCAAAAAATAATATACTCCCATGGATTTGGAGTGTTTGGAGTGTTTTAAAAAAGGCATAATATTTTGTCTAACCGATATATGTTCCCAAATCAATCACCTCTTCCTCAAGAATCATCTTGAATTCAATGTTTCTTACCTCTTGCCATAGATAGAGGTTATAGAAACCATAATATGACCGTTTGAGATATTTGCTACCATCGTTCTATGTAGCGTCTATAAGGGTAGGTGCTCTCTGGCACTTTCGTCGTCTATTCAGAGCCTATAAAAGAGGCCACGTGTATGTAGTGTTTTCATTTATTTTCACAAAATTGCAATTTAACCAGCTTCCGTCTTGACTTCAACACTTCTTATCTGCAGTTCCTTGGTCGTTTCTTCATAATCTCTGGACCATACCACGTTCAATTCGTCCCATTCAACACCGTTCGATAAAACAGGTTCTATTGCGCTGCTGTGTAATAGCAACTTGGCCATGCTCAATCCACACGAAATCTCCTGCGGTTGATTGTTTCCCCCTTCTATAGTGAATCTAATTTCCTCATGTATCTTTGTAAGCAAATAAAAAAACCGTGAAAGATCTGTACATTTCATGGCCGCCTTCTTTAAGAGCTCCAAAATACAAAGTGCACCAAAGAAGTCTTTTCTTGCTCAATAAACCCTCAAATTTTGGAGCGTGTCATGGGAACAAAAAGCCCTCATCATTCCTTCAAACTGATAAATACTCAAACACCGCTTCGCATGCATGCAACCTGAAAATGAAACCCTCGATGTACAATTACTTTAATTCGACCTCACACAGAAAACCTGAAAACAAAAATGAGGCAATTCTTTTGGGTAGAAAACACTTTTGTTACCAAGCCCAAGAATGTCCTTTGTGCTGAGAGCATTCCCGTAATCCAAATTGGCTACCAAACTGTGAACTTATCCCTTTAGACCGCCCATTTACTGCATTAACTTTGGGAGTGGCTTCTTGGGTGCTGGATTGGATTGGAATGTTGAGTGGGATGGAAAGTCCTTTTCCCTATTATTTTGATTGCCAAATCATTACTCTACAAATTGATCCACGTTCAAAACTTAATTGTCAACCACACTTAAGAGTAGGAGAAGTTAATGTATACCATTATATAAATAATAATTATAACTAGCATTTTCGTTCTTTTTCTTCTTCTTTCTTTCTTTTTTTTGGCGGCAAAGCAGCAGGTTCACAAATACAATGATAAGCAGAGAAAAAAATTATTCCTTAAAATAAAAAAGGTGGTGGACTAAGTAAACCCCACAATAGAACACCTTCGGCTTAATAAAATTTATTATATATAAATAATATAAATATATTTTTTAATTTAAAATGATTGTTCTTTTTATTTATTTTATTAAAAGTACTTTAACTTTTTACTTATTAAAAATAATTAAATGATAAATTTATTATAACATGTTTTTAAACTTATGGAAATAGATAGCAAACACATCTAGGCATTAATTTATGATAGACATCAAAACATTTATTTTATAATACATTTCACACTATCAAAATTAAAGGAAATCATAAAAATAAAATGAATTATAACTTCATTTTTAAATTATTATTATTATTATTAATTATAAAAATACTTAAAATACTAAGAGTAAAGGGATCTCTTCTTGAATGGTTCATGAGGCACAATAGTTGCTAAGGTTTTGCAAATGGGGTAGCAAGCTAAGAGGGCTTGATTGTGGGGAAAACTCCACAGTTAAGCGTGCTTGAGCCAGAGGAGTTCTGGGATGGGTGACCTCCTGAGAAGTCTTAGTTATCGAGTGGCACCCCGGAAGTGATGATGGAAGTGATGATTGACGCTATGTGATTCATTGAGCATCACCCTATGCAATTAGTGCTAAGTGGACTATTCAAAAATCACCACCGGAAGTGATGATGGAAGTGATGATTGACGCTATGTGATTCATTGAGCATCACCCTATGCAATTAGTGCTAAGTGGACTATTCAAAAATCATGAGAAATTAGTCAGTTACGACTACCTCTCATGGAAATGGTCATAGATGAATGACTAAATTAACGCAGTTGAATCCCAAAAATGATATCTAATATAATGCACTGCGGAAATCTCTCATACTTTAAATTATAAAAATAATTAATATATAATTAATACATTAAAGAGGCTTTGTTACAATACTATGGACCAATACATTAGCTTATCCATACCACATGCCCAAAAGCCATAACTCATTTCACAGTTAAAATATTCTATACATATTTTATTTTAATTTATTTTTATAATATATTTAAAATTAAATTGAAAAATAAAAAATGCATAACTACTTTTAAAGCAAATCTCAAACCCTCTTCTCAACTACCGCACTATAAGCATCAAAATAATTAACTCACACATCTCAAGTTGCTAAAATTAGAATTAGAAAAATCACAAGCCTTAACTATATCAATCTAGATCCATCTTCACTCCAGATTTTACCATGGAGATTCACCCTCATTTTACTAGGAGATTTTTAACCTACAAATAGGCTTTCTTACAATACTATAGACCAATAAATTGGCTTTATCAATACCACATGACCAAAAAAACCACAGTGAAAATATTCTTTACATATTTTATTTTAATTTTATTTTATAATATTTTTTAAATTAATTGAAAAAGTAAAAAATGCATAGCTATTTTTGAAACAAATCTCAAACCCTCTATCTCAACTACCAGTGTAAATGTGGATAGACATCAATATATAACAAGCATAAAAATAATTATCTCATGATAATCTCTACAAAAAATGTTTGCAATGGAGCTCCAAGAAGCCGATGAGTAGAGGAGTTAGGGTTTCTTAAAACTTAGAACAGGTCTGCATCTCGATTTCCATGTCTGGGCTGACGATGGCGGAAGCTTCATGAGGGGGATCATCCCCCTCCTACCGCAACGTAATCAGTGGAGAGCAATCAAGAAAACAACAACAAGGAGGCTCCCAGCGAACGACTTCGGTCTTGGGAGCATATTGGAAAGCAAAAACCATAGGGAAATGCTTACCAAGAGTAGTGAAGAAACCAAGATTCATCATTCCTGCAATCAAATTGGAAAAATATAGAAGTTATATGAAAGATCACGCGTTAATCTGTAAGTTTGTTGGTATTTGGCCTACAGAAAAAGATTTATTGAAATGGATACAAATAAAATGGCAGCCCAAAGGTCATATTGATCCAAAATTTGGGGCAAGAGGGTTTTTTACAGTAATTTTTACTAACCTGTTAGATAAAGAATGAATCTTTGAAGGAGGCCCATATTTTTATAACAATGCAGGACTCTTTCTTAGACAGTGGGAAGAATTTTATAATCCAGACCAGGAACAATTTCTTGCAGCACCAGTATGGGTCCGATTGTTTGGCCTCCCAATGGACTTTTGGGATCGTGATATTCTGGAAGGTATAGGAAATTCTCTTAGCAGTTTTGTGAAAATAGCAGATACAACTCGACGTGGCCGTTATACCTCTTTTTCCAGAATCTGTGTATATATGAACATTTCAGAGCCATTACCAGAAACGATTGAGTTAGAATATGAAGGAAAAATTTGGCAGCAGCTCCTGGATTATGAGCATATCCCATTCAGATGCAGGCGCTGCCATGAATATGGGCATCTTTATAAGTCCTATCCTTTAAATGTAAATGAACAACAATCAAACAGACAAACATCAAACCCTGAGCAAAGTCGATAAAGGGAGGATGGATTCACAACAGTTTCAAATAAAAAAATACATAATAGATCTTCTGCATCGCAACAGAATACCCCACTGCATAAGTCTTCAGTCAATCCCGCTTCAAACAGGTATGAAGTCTTGCAAGAAGAAGGAGAGCCATAAAATGCAGAAGAAGATAGTGCATGCCTTGTTCAGGAGGCAGTTAATAAAAAAACCCAGTCTAGAAAGACGAAAGTAGCACAGGATAATACAGAGATAGATGATAACAGTGTATAGGAATAGACACCAATGGATGTACAGAATAACAAAGAGGAGCTAAGTGCGGAGGAAAGGGTTTAGAAACATTTACTGAATGAATGGAGAAATGTTGATGATCAATTCATTCCGGTAGAGCAAAAGAAATTATATAAAGAAACTTTTGAACATTATTTGACTACTCAAGCACACAAAGAAGTTCAAAATATTGAACAAGCTGCTAAAAACCCTAATCCCCAAAAAGGAATGAAGAAAAGAGGAAGAAGGACTTTGCAGGAATCCATACAATTAGTGGAAGAGATGTTGATAAATACAGGTAAGATAATGCCATTAACAATGGTATTCCAACCAATCCCTAAATTTACTCAATGAAAGTACTTTCCTGGAATATAAGAGGCCTTAACAGTAAAGGCAAACAAAGATATTTAAAATAAAGATTGAAAACTGAAAAACCTCAAGCTATGTTAATCCAAGAAACAAAAGTTTCAAGACAGAAAATTGAAAACATCCTTCAAACATTTAAACCGCATTATGAGGCGATGGCAATTGATTCATGAGGAATGGCAGGAGGAATTGCAGTTTTATGGAATCCATCACAAATAGTAGTGGAGGGATGGATAGCATTTCCTAGAATTTTATCAGGTTCTTTCAGACAAATTGGATCAAAAGAAAAGATATTAATATGAACAGTTTATGGGCCTCCAATTCCTGTGGAAAGAGAGGAGTTTATACAAACTATAAGAACTTTAAATACGATGCATCAAGAAAAATATTGGCTTCTTGGAGGAGATTTTAATATGATTCTAAATCTGAATGAAAAAAAAGGGGGAATAAGGAGAGAAGATCCGGAGATGGAGTTATTTCAAGATTTGTTAACTGATCTCCAATTGGTAGATATCCTCACGGTAAATGGGAAATTCACTTGGAATAATAGACGCGGTGAAAGACATCAAATAGCATCTAGGTTGGATCATTTTCTAGCCTCAGAAGATCTAGTTAGTTTAGATGTATACTATAAGGCAACAATTCTACCAACCCTGGGATCAGATCATTGGCCGATTCGAATAGACATAGATGTAAAAGAAGGACCTAAGAATAGATCGTTTAGATTTGAATTGTTCTGGTTATGAGATCCAATTTTTTTGGAAAAAGCTAAATAGTGGTGGGAATCTAATCGAATTCCTGGAAGAAATAAGATGCATTCCTTCCAAATTAGATTGAAACATCTAAAGAAACAAATAAAAAGATGGAACATGGAAGAATTTGGAAATATCCATCAATAACAGATTCGATTAAAGGAAAAAATGAAAGATCTTCAGCAAAACATATGATCTTGAGTGGGAGAACAAAAGCTCTGATAGTAGAAGAAGGAAATACCCTTAGTCTCCTTGAAGAACAAAGACACCAAGAGGAAATTTTGTGGAAGAAAAAATCTAGAATACAATGGCTGAAGGAAGGGGAGAGAAACACAAATTTATTCCATAAAACCATGATACAAAGGAGACAGAATAATAGAATTTTCTCTTTAAAAGATCAGAATGGAAATCGACTGCTTCAACATGCGGAAATGGAAAGGGAGCTGGTGGATCATTTTAAAAATCTATTGATAGAGCCAAATCAGAATAGACATAAAGCTATTGACAAAATAACAAGACACATTCCTTCAGTCATCACCAGAGACCAGAACTTAGCTCTATTAAGAGAAGTCATTATGGAGGAAGTGGAAGAAGTAGTTATGAATATTCCAAGGAATAAAGCACCAGGCCCTGATGGTTTTACAGCTGAATTTTTCAAAGCGGCATGGAAATTTATGGGTGGGGACATGTGGGAAGTGGTAGAGGAATCCAGGAGATATCGTAAAGTATATCCTGCTCTCAATGCGACCTTCATTACTCTTATCCCTAAACAAGAAAACTAGGACACTCCGGTAGGATTTCGTCCTATAGCATTATGTAATGTGATTTACAAAATTTTATCCACTATTATGGTAAATAGATTAAAACCTCTTCTACCAAATCTCATTTCTCTGGAGCAGACATGATTTTTTATTGGGAGACAAATCCTAGATGGAATTGTTACTGTACAGGAAGCAATTCATTCGTTAAAATCTATGAAATGAAAGGAATGCTAATAAAATTGGACCTTTCTAAAGCATATGATCGGATTAGTTGGCCTTACTTGATTGCAGTTTGGAAAGCTTTTGGATTTGATCAAAGATGGTTGCAATGGCTTCATTCATTTATAACCTCTCTGAATTTTTCCATTCTCCTTAATGGCATTCCATCTCAGCCTTTTAATATCTCTAGAGGGCTCCGGCAGGGAGATCCCCTTTCCCCTTTTCTTTTTATATTAGCAGCTGAAGGTCTGGGAAGATTACTTAAGGCTCACTTAGCAGAAGGTAAGATTAAAGGTTTAAAATTATGGGGATCGGCTCTTTCTCTGACTCACCAACAATTTGTAGACGATATTCTTCTATTCTGCCAGGCATCTGTGGGAGAGGCTAAAGCTATTTACAAATTCTGGATCTTTTCATGGACGCATCAGGTACTCTTGTTAACATTGATAAATCAAATGTTTACTTTTTTAATGTTAACAATTCTATTCAAGCTTTCTTGGCAAGAATGTTGGGATTTAATATAGGCACCTTTCCTATGAAGTATTTGGGAGTACCATTAAGTATTACACCTTTAATAATTGCTGATTGGAAAGACCTTAGCACCAAAATGGAGAAAAAACTGCATAATTGGGCATTTCGAGTGCTGAATGCTCCTGGGAGATTAATCTTACTAAAATATGTTCTTCAATCTATTCCTATTTATCAATTATCAGGCAGAGTTGTCCCGAAAAGCATTTGCAATCATCTAGTTAATATGTTTAAAAAATTCATTTGGCAAGGTGCACAGGATTGCAGGAAATGGGCTCTTCTTGCATGGGATAAATTAATCAAAGTAAAAATGTCAGGAGATTTAGGCCTTTGAGATCCATATATTTTAAACCAAGTCATGGGAGAAAAACTCTGGAGGAGATGGATCCAAGGAGGACGAGATTTATGGAAGATGATCTGGGAAATAAAATATGGTATGCCCCAGTCAGTATCAGGAAAATTAAAAATAGATTATGTTCCAAAAGGATCCACTATCTGGAATCTTGCAGCAGTTAACAGATTTCTAATTGAACAACATAGTTTTTGGGAAGTAAGGGAAGGAAGGACTGCACTTTTTTGGGAAGATTCATGGCAACAAAGAGAAAAACTATTCAGTATACTTGATCTAAGAGAACTTTTATTGTTCACCAATACACCAAATAACAGTTTAATTTATAATTACTGGTCTCAATATCAGACTAATCAGTGGAGAAAATGGAAGGAGAAAGTAGATTGGCCAGGAGCACCAGAATCGTTGCAATGGAACAATTTTGAAAAGGAGTTGAAAACTAAGAAAATAAGGACTACAACAGGAAGTGACATTCTTAGATGTGGATATCAATCTAAAGGGATTTTCACTATCAACGAAGCTTATAATATTCAATCTTAGAATAACAATCATAATGTGAGATGTATATGGAGGAAAATCTGGTCAATGAATCACTGGCCAAAAGTCGAATATTTCCTTTGGCTTTTAAGTCATCGGAAAATTCTAACCTGGGATAATTTGCATAAGAGAGGAATGCATGGCCCAGGTATTTGTTACATGTGTAGGAAAACAAATGAATCAATAGAACATCTTTTCAGCACATGTGAAATTATAGATCTCATATGGAGGAAAATGGAAAGCACATTCAAAAAAACGGATAGAGATCATACATATATAAATACAACCATTATCAGCTGGAGAAAAGGAGGTTTTAAATGTGGAGTCTTGAATAGAGCATGGAGATTGTCTATTGGATTCTTATTCTGGGGTATTTGGAAAGAAAGGAACGAGTTCATATTTAGAGGAGAAGTAAAAACCAGTGCCCAAATATGGGAGAAACTGATAGAGAATATCCGAGAAACAATTCTTGTAGAAAAATGGATCGAGGAAGACTGGAAGGTGGAAGGAATTGAAACTCAAATAATGATCAGTTTAAATTTAAAACCTCAAATGTTGTCAAATAATCTATGGAAATATAGACCTCCTCGACAAAATCTGCAAGATAGATGGAAGGTACCACAAAATGGATTCATTAAACTTAATTTTGATGGCGCATCAAAAGGAAATCCAGGGAAAGCAGGTATAGGAGGGATTTTTAGAAACTCTCAAGGTGAAGCCTATCGAGTATATGCTATGGATTTGGGTCATGCAACTAATAATGAAGCAGAGTTGACAGCAGTTAAACAAGGATTAATCATAGCAAAAAGAGAAAATTACCAACGACTTATAATCGAAGGAGATTTTGCTATGGTTATATGGGTTTTAAGTAAATTGCAGCAAGGATCAACATGGGAAAAGATAAGCAAAAGTTGGCGAACTGCAAACTTAATTCATGAAACTGGAGCGCTGATTAAAAAAATCCAATATCTAATACTTTTACATGTTCGTCGAACAGGTAATGAGGTGGCAGATTATTTATCTTACTGGGGTTGTAATAATACAGAAAGACATTTGGATGTTACACCAAGAGCTAGAATTTGGGATATAGAATTACACTCTCTACAAATTATCATTGACAGAGATCTAACAGGAGATCCTCGATTGGGGTGCCAAGTCGAGGATAGGTTGGGTGGCCATACCACGTGCGCTGACATGTGGTAAGGTTTGTAAGGCTACCAGAGGGCCATTAAATAGAGCATTATGAAGACCTCTCCCACGATCATATAATGAATGAATCACGTTGCTGCCCTTGCATTCATTTCATGTCGAGGTTTGGAACTCGAAAAACGCGCTGGATTTTGGCTTGCAAAGAGATAATTGAAGTTGGAAACAACGTTCTTCAAACAGCAAAGAGATTTTGGACACAGACAGTGGTTTTGACAGTCAGAGGTTTTGAAGCTCAGCATCATCAACGTTGGCAAAGACTCAGTGGGTATGTAATGGTTCTTACCATCCTTACTCTGCAAAAGGGTTTCCCTATTACCTCTCTGTCCAAGAAATAAATGATCCTCCCAGGAATCCCTCTTAATTTACTTGTTTTGTTTACTTCTCATATTACTCTGAACCTGCATGTTGAGGTGGAGGTAGTAGGTTTGGAGATTGAACCATGTGTTAGAAGTCCGCCTTTCAATGATTTTGATAGTAGATTTGGGAAATTAACATGTATTGCATTCAATGGGTTATTCTATTAGCTTTGTTCAAAGGGTCTGGCTGGTAAATCTCTTGGGATGCATATGTTAGTATGCAGAATTTCCGACTTATATCCCTGTTTTTCTGCCTTTATCGCGTCAAAGGAATTTGCCTGTAGCTTTATATGTTGGCCTCTATGTTTTAGTGTATTACTCTATTTTGAGGTTTACACTTGTCATTTATTTTCCTATGGGTTTCTTCAGTATGGGCGGGCATTCCATCATTCTCTGTTTCAATGCAAAAGTTTGTATCTTAGGGTCAGTCGTCGTAATTGGGTATTGACTGATAATATGGTTATTCTCGAAAATTCCCTTACTGTCTTAGTTCAAAGGTGGATTATTAATTGTGCCAAGTTTGTTAGTTCCTGCAACACTGCGAAGGTTAACCTCTTCTCTAAAATTCACTTCACTGAAAAGAAGCTGCAAAGTTTAACTGCTTCCAAGTTTCATATCTTTCCTCCATTTCAAATCACAGGGGTTTCATCTTCTAAATTAGCAGATTAATTTAACCATGGAAATATGACAAAAGGAAGAATTGTCAGTCGAAAATATTCTGATAGAGACATCAAACTAAAATCAGCCCAGAAAACTAGTAAAAGAGGTCGGAAAAGAAATAAACAGATTCTAGAAAACTTATAAAATATTTATGAAGAAAATACCCCTGAGAAAATTCGCAAAACAATTCATGGATGGGAGAAACAAAGTGATAAAGAAGATATAGACATTCAAGAACAACATGCCAGGATAGATTTTATTTCTGATCCAGGGAGTACAAGGGGTAGAGTGTCTCTATTTCAACAAACAGTTAAGACATACTAGAAGATAAAATGTGTGTTAGCAAGAGCAATGATGAGCATGCAAGAAAAGGAACTTAATTCCTTTGTGCTCTTTGAACTTCAGCAAATTAAACAAGATATGCGAGAAATGTCAAGACTAAACTCCAAAAAAATGCAAGAATTGGAAGGATTGAGCAACAACTTCAGTCTATCCATCAAGCAGAGATTCCAGGGTCTATTGCTAAAGATCCAACACCTATAGATTCATCAGATGGATAATTTCTAAAATGCTTCGATAATTTTGAATGATTTTTGAAAATAGTATGTATAGTTTTTGCTTTATATGCAAATTTTATAAACATAGTAGAGTAATATTAGTACTGAGTAAAAGGAAGAAACAATACCAATTTTGGTTAGCTTATAACTCTCCGAGGTGGCCAACAGACCTGGTTTCCTTCGGGCAGGTTGAGGCTACCAAAAACTGATGAATAGGTATAACAACTTGCTCTATATAATAGAAAATGGAAAGATACTACGGAATTTACAAAAAAAAAATAAAAAATGTTTTCATATAAAGAGATTTGATCCCTCTCCCGACTTGGTAGATCTGGTGATCCCTCTCCCCTTGGTTGATTTGGAGTTAAGATGTCATCTACAACCCAGTATAGGGTAGAGTAGATGTGTAGGTGTAATGTAAGAAATTTTGTAAACATTTTTACATGTCGACTTAATATGTTGAATTTATAAAATATAAAGGATTTATAAACATTTAATAAAAATTTAAAAGTAAAAGTGATATAGGGAGATATTGTAGTATCTCTAAAAAATTAAATGTAATAATAATAATAAAATTCAATTTTCTATATTGTAATTTTGTTTACCAATAACTTATCAAATAAAATAAATTAATAATATACATATCCCATTAAAATATATAACTTATAAGTAGTGACTATAGTTAAGAGCCAACTTATCTTATAAATTAAAGTAATGATTTTGTAACCATATTTAAATTTAATTAATAAACACATAAAACTTTAATACTTACAATAAACTTACCATACAACAATATTTTTAACTATGAATATTCACGTAAACTTTACCATAGATATTATTAGTTGTAAATAGAATTTGTTACAATACGATGATCCAATACCATGGCTCATCAATACCACATGCCCCAAAATCATCTCTCATTTCACAATCAAAATATTTTATTTGAATTTAATTTATAATTTTTTTTTAATTAAATCTAAAAGAAAAAAAAAAGTATAATTACTTCTTAAATATATCTAAACTCTCTATCAAATTAAGATATATAAGATATAAATAGTAACTATAAATTATGATTCATTTTACCATATAAATTAAAATAATAATTTTGTAACCACATTTAAATTGCATTAATAAGCACATAAAAAATTAATACTTACAATATAAAAATATTTTTATGACATTTTTAGGTGGACTCAGTCAAATTATATAAAAATAAGAAATAAGAAATAAGAAATAACATTATTAATTATAACTATTAATAATTAATAATTAAATCATCCTAGGTTCAAGATCAAACTTCTAGTGGTGCAAACATTTCCTCAAATTAATTCGATCCCTCTCAACTCTTAAGATAGGAGTTAAGATGGATCTAGACTGGTTTTATTTTTATAAGGTTATTTTTATTTTGATGTTTACTTTTTTATTTTATTTTGACCGAGTTAAAATGTTTACAGTACATTGCATTAATTTTTTTATTTAATTTTATTTGTTGATTTTGATTTTTATATAATTTGACTTAGTCAAAAGGTTAAACATTACATTACAATATCTCTACTTTACTTGGTTTTACTGGGTTGGAGAGTGCATCTCCGTTATATATATATATATATATATTTTTAATTATTATTATTATTATTAAACAAAAAATAATAAATAAGTTAAACACATATATTTTTAAAAATCATGTAACAAAATTCTTAACCATGGAGATTCACCCCCACTTTATCATGGAGATTTTTAATATGAAAATAAGATTTGTTATAATACCACGTGCCAACACCATGGGTTATCAATACCATATGCCAAAAAAACCACAACTCATTTCATATTACATTTCATAAGTATTGAATTTAATTAAAATGACAAAAAAAATAATAACTACCTTGAAAATAAATAATAGTTTGTGTACTTTAAGTATTGAGGGGCTTTCACAGTGCATTATATTAGATATAATTTTTTGGGTATTAGATATAATTTTTTGGGATTCAACTGCGTTAAGTATACCATTAAGTATATTTTAGAATTTTTTATGGATGTAACTCCCTACCATAAAGGAAAAGCCATAAGGCAGTGACATAGGAAAGAGTAGCATTAAATTGTTACTCTTCCATGATGATAGTGAAAGTGTCACCAAATGGTGGATCCTAGTTAAAGAGGGGGTCTTAGGAATTGCATCATTGATAGGAAAGAGTAGCATTAAACTATTACTCTTCCATGATGATAGTGAAAGTGTCACCAAATGGTGTAAGTAGACTTTGTATCTTAGTTAAAGAGGGGGGCCTTACGAATTGCAGATCATCATTATAGGAGTATCCACATTATGAGGTTCTCTCTTTTTGGTTATTTAGTCTAGTTGTCAAAGAATGTACTATAGAGATAGAAGGCCCTGATTTGATATTTCAGTTAAACATCCATATGTGTTTGTACTAGCAACATTTATGTTTGAAGTATTTGCCTACTTGAATGGCTGGAATTTATCCACACCCTCTTTGTAGATGCCAAATTTGTTTGGGATTCAATATTTCTTGCAATTGATATAGCTCTCTTGGTTTCATTCAAATCCCCATTTACATTGCTCCCCCAATTTCTTACTCTAGTAAACATTTGTATCATTATGTTTGTGGACCTAATCATAGTGACCCACATCAAATGATTTTGGATTGATTATAATAAGATCAAGTTGAAGCCAAAATATTAATCTTTTGAACTCAAGGATGTTGAAAACCTCAAATTACCATACTCTACCACATGTATGGTAAATTTAAATAATGAATATCTACACATTTGGCCTTTGAATCCTAGAAAGGACTATGAGCCTAGACTAGGGTACCAAAACCCTTTTAATTTATGATATCAACAACCCACCAACAAGTGATTAAAGTTTCCTTGGAAATTCAAACACCTATCCAAATAAAAATCTTCATGAGTTCACTTTTAACTAATAAAGTTTTAACACGGAACATCCTTAAAAAAAAACTAATTATTTAGCTAATGCCCCTTGGTTCTAATTTTCTTTTCAAATCACTCCATGTAAAAATGAAGGTTCCTTCAAAAAAATTTGATGAAATTTGTAAAGGTAGACTTTAATACTTTCTCAACCTCTACCTTTTTTTAAAACTATTTATATTAATTTAATTTTCTCAATATTTGATGATTTTATTTTTTTTGGTAGTTTAGACTAATCCTAATCACCCACGAGTTTCAAATAGGTGACCTTGTAGAGGGAATGCCTTAATAGTGCACCCCACCACTGACTGCTCTACACCACATGAGCAATCAAATTTAAATTTTATAATAAAACTAAAGTTATAATTATATTTGGAATTGGAAATTATATAAACATAAATCAATCATATATATTGTATTTAGCTAAAACTTTATTTCAAAAATAATTATAATTCCAAATTGAACCAAACAAATTTGAAATGAAAAAAATGGAAGTATTCAAATTCAAATTTCTCTTAACGAATATAGATGACACTTAAAACAAAAATTCTAAGAGAAAGACAAAGAAATATTTATATAAAAATTACAAAAGCTCTTGTGTGTTGTGAATTCACATCTTTTATTGTTCTTTAAATTTACTATTATATATAGAATTGCTATTTATCATTGGAAGATTAATTTTATTTTAAATATTGCTAATGAAAGATAAGAATTGAGGTAAAAGTGATTATATAACATATAACAATGGTAAATTAACAACACCAATGTATCATTAATTTATCATCACAACCATAATCAATCACATAAAAAATCAAACAAAATATTTATAATGGAAAGTAAGTAGTATATTAGGAGGGAAACCCACTATTAAAAATGCATAATACTCATCTTTAAATCAAGATCTATATGTATAATTTTGACTACTCAACTCTAAGTTCTCAGATCATCAATCAATGGGTAATTACAACTTCACATGACTATGTCTATAGACAATGTTAACTTTGATCAAACACCATTTAATATCAATTTTCTTATTAAAATCAAAATTGATTATACAATATATGCATAGTTACTTTACACAATATGACATCTCCATTTCCATATTGGGTGCAATGTTGAATGTGAAAGAAAGTGCAGACATGCAAAATCATATTGGAGTCTTCATTTCCATATTGGGTGTAACTATCAATTAAATGATTGCCATTTATTATAAAACTCTAGAATATGATACAATACTTGTTATTTTTCAAAATCAATAAAAATATTAAACAAAACTTGAGACACATTATAACATTTAGATTATATGTTATTAAATTCTCATAGTAAAATTATTAGTCTCTAGCTTTAATTGTTAATCAAGTTATCTACTACGTAGGTAGATGTTGCAATTGTTAAGGTTAATATTAATTAGAGGTAGAGGGGTTAAAAAAATAAAACCATATTATGAAATCTCCATTTCCATATTGGGTGCAATGCTCAATGTGAAAGAAAGTGCAGACATGCAAAATCATATTGGAATCTTCATTTCCATATTGGGTATAATTATCAATTCATTGATTGGCATTTATTATAAAATTCAAAAAAAGTGCAACAATGAGTATATATAATAAAATACATTATTTTCATTTTCCAAAATATCAAACAATATCTCATTTCCATGTTGGGTGAAATTCTCTATGCTGAAGAAGGCTATAAATATAAAAGAAAGCTATAAATATAAAATTGTATGATTGAAATCTTTTCCATATTGGATGTAACTATATCTTGATTGGTTCACATTTATAATGAAATTCAGAAAAATGTACAACAATCACTATATATAGTAAATGATTTTCACTTTCCAAAATATAAAATCATATTATTGGAATTGTTTCCATATTGGATGTAACTATATTTTGATTGATTCACATTTATAATGAAATTTAGAAAAAACTCTTGGGTGTGATTTTATATCTTTAAAGATTAAGAAACAATCTATGTTGGAAATCTTATAGAATCTCTCACTTTGGCATAATGTAAGTGATTTCTCTTTATCTTCTAGCTTTGAATCACATTTTGTTTACCAATTTTTATCTTCAATGATTTTTTATATGTCATGATTTTTCTAAAATTTAGAATAAATATATCTAATTATAATAATGTTAACACTTAATTGATGAATATTCACATAAACTTTTTTTTAATACAAAATATATATATATATTATAAGTAATTATATTTTGAGAAGATGAATATAATGATATTATATTTGACATTTCATTATATTTCTTCTAACTAAACTATGATACAATACTTGCTATTTTCAAAATCAATAAAAATATTAATAAAAATTTGAGAGATAGTATAACATTTAGGTTAGATATTATTAAAATCTCATGATAAAAATTTAATTGTTAATCAAGTTGTCTAGTTGAGGTAGAAGTTGAAATTGTTTAGGAAAATGATTGCAATGGTTAAGGTTAATCTTAATTAAAGGTAGAGGGGTTAAAAAAGTAAAACCATATGATGAAATTCCATTTCCATTTGTTTAGTAGAATGGTTGCAATGGTTAAGGTTAATCTTAATTAGAGGTAGAGGTGTTAAAAAAATAAAACCATATGATGACATCTCCATTTCCATTTGTTTAAGAAAATGGTTGCAATGGTTAAGGTTAATATTAATTAGAGGTATCCCCGATCGGGGTGATGTATCTAGACACGTTGATGAAGATGGATTAAAAAAAAAAGTGAAAAAACAGAAAAATGAAAGGTACTACGAAACTTACAAAAAAACAAAAATCTTAAGTAGAAGTAGAGGGGTTAAAAAAATAAAACCATATGATGACATCTACATTTCCATATTGAGTGTAATTGTCAATGTCAAGAAAGACTATACAGAGAAGAAAGAGTAATAATAATTTTCATTTTCCAAATTATCAAACAACATCTTGGGTGCAATTCTCTATGTGGAAGAAAGGTAAAAATGTAAAATCATACTATTGGAATCTTTATTTTCATATTAGGTGTAATTGTCTCTTATTGATTGAGCAATAATTATATAACTATATAGTAAATGATTTTCACTTTCTAAAATATCAAATATCTATTTTACTTTTTAATAATAAATAGATGCTCAATGTGGAAGAAAGCGTACTCATGCAAAATCATAATTAAATCTTCATTTACATTTTGGGTGTAACTATGAATTCAGTGATTGGCATTTATTATAAAATTCAGAAAAAGTGCAACAATTAGTATATATAACAAAATAAATTATTTTTTCATTTTCCAAAATATCAAACAATATCTCATTTCCACGTGGGGTGCAATTCTTTATGCGTGAAGAAGGCTATAAATATAAAATCAAATGATTGGAATCTTTTCCATATTGGATGTAACTATATCTTGATTGATTCACATTTATAACGAAATTGAGAAAAAGGGACAACAATCACTATATATAGTAACTGATTTTCACTTTCCAAAATATCAAACACGTGAGATTACTCTAATAATGAATAGAATAGTTATGCAATAAATTTATAAAATTATGATTACAATTAATAGAATATTCTTGCAACAATTTTTTATTATTATCATTTATAATGAAATTTAGAAAAGGTGCAACAATCACTATATATAATAAAATTAATAATTTTCATTTTTCAAAATATCAAGCAATATCACATTTCCATCTTGGGTGTGATTTTCCATCTTTAACGATTAAGAAACAATCTATGTTGGAAATATTATAGAATCTCTCAGTTTTGCATAATGTAAGTGATTTCCTTTTATCTTCTAGCTTTGAATCACATTTTTTTTACTATGTTTATCTTAAATAATTTTTTATATGTCTTGATTCTTCTAAAATTTAGCATAAATATATTTAATTATAATGATGTTAACACTTAATTGATGATTATTCACATAAAATTGCTTTTCATACAATTTAATTATTATTATTATTATTATTTAAGTAATTATCTTTTGACAAGATGTACATAATCATATTATATTTGAAATTTTTTTATATTTCTTCTAACTAAACTATCATACAATACTTGTTATTTTCAAAATAAATATTTACATATTGGGTATAACTATCATATCAATTCAGTGATTGGCATTTATTATAAAATTTAAAAAAGGTGCAACAATCAGTATATATAATAAAATGAATTATTTTTATTTTCCAAAATATCAAACAATATCTCATTTCTATGTTGGGTGGAATTCTCTATGCCGAAAAAGGCTATAAATATAAAATCAAATGATTGGAATCTTTTCCATATTGGATGTAACTATATCTTGATTGATTTAAATTTATAAGGAAATTGAGAAAAAGGTACAACAATCAATATATATAGTAAATGATTTTCACTTTCCAAAATATCAAACATGTCAGATTACTCTAATACTGAATAGAATAGTTATGCAATAAATTTATAAAATTATGATTGCAATTAATAGAATATTCTTTCAACAAATTTTTTTGATTGTCATTTATAATAAAATTTAGAAAAGATGCAACAAACACTATATATAATAAAATTAATAATTTTCATTTTCCAAAATATCAAGCAATATCCCATTTCCATCTTGGATGTGATTTTCCATCTTTAAAGATTAAGAAACAATCTATGTTGGAAACCTTATAGAATCTCTCACTTTGGCATAATGTAAGTGATTTCTTTTTATCTTCTAGATTTGAATCACATTTTGTTTACTAATTTTTATCTTCAATGACTTTTTATATGTCATGAATCTTCTAGAATTTAGCATAAATATATCTAGTTATAATGATGTTAACACTTAATTGATGATACATAAACTTGCTTTTCATACAATTTAATAATTTTTTTAAATTATAAGTAATTATCTTTTTACAAGATGTACATAATCATATTATATTTGAAATTTCATTATATCTCTTCTAACTAAACTATGATACAATACTTGCTATTTTCAAAATCAATATTTACATATTGGGTGTAACTATCAATTAAGTGATTGACATTTATTATTAAATTCAGAAAAAGTGCAACAGTCTCTATATATAATAAAATAAATTATTTTCATTTTCCAAAATATCAAACAATATCTCATTTCCATGTTGAGTGCGATTCTCTATGCTGAAGAAGGTTATAAATATAAAATCAAATGATTGGAATCTTTTCCATATTGGATGTAACTATATCTTGATTGATTCACATTTATAATGAAATTGAGAAAAAGGTACAACAATCACTATATATAGTAAATGATTTTCACTTTCCAAAATATCGAACATGTCAGACTACTCTAATAATGAATAGAATAGTTATGCAATAAATTTATAAATTTATGATTACAATTAATAGAATATTCTTGCAACATTTTATTTTATTGTCATTTATAATGAAATTTTGAAAAGGTGCAACAATCACCATATATAATAAAATCAATAATTTTCATTTTTCAAAATATTAAGCAATATCTCATTTCCATCTTGGGTGTGATTTTCAATATTTAAAGATTAAGAAACAATCTATGTTGGAAATCTTATAGAATCTCTCACTTTGACATAATGTAAATGATTTCTTTTTATCTTCTAGCTTTGAATCACATTTTGTTTACTAATTTTTATCTTAAATGATTTTTTATATGTCATTATTCTTCTAGAATTTAGCATAAATATATCTAATTAATTGATTATTATTCACATATACTTGTTTTTCATACAATTTCATTATTATTATTATTATTATTAATTATCTTTTGACAAGATGTACAAAATCATATTATATTTGAAATTTCATTATATTTTTTCTAACTAAACTATGATACAATACTTGCTATTTTCAAAATCAATAAAAATATTAATAAAAAATTGAGAGATAGTATAATATTTAGATTAGATATTATTAAAGTATCATGATAAAAATTTAAGGGTTAATCAAGTTGTCTACTAGACATGTAGATGTTGAGGTAGACGTAGAAATTGTTTAGGAAAATGGTTGCAATGGTTAAGGTCAATCTTAATTAGAGGTAGAGGGGTTAAAATAATAAAAACATATTATGACATCTCCATTTCCATATTGAGTTTCCAATAATCACTATATATAATAAAATTAATGATTTTCATTCTCCAAAATATCAAACTGTACTAGACAGGTAGCTGTTGAAATTGTTTAGGAAAATGGTTGCAATGGTTAAGGTCAATATTAATTAGAGGTAGAGGGGTTAAAAAAATAAAAACATATTATGACATCTCCATTTCCATATTGAGTTTCCAATAATCGCTATATATAATAAAATTAATGATTTTCATTCTCCAAAATATCAAACTGTAGAAAATCTCTAACATAGCTCTGATACCATGTAGAAATTATGCAACATGCATGTATATCTTGGATTCACCCGATATAACAATGTACTAAAGTTAAATACTGAATCGCTTCTACAAATATTTTGCGGAATTAAAAACACAATCGCTAATCACATGAAGTAAAGAAGAATCAAATCACACACAACACAGATAATTTCCCGAGGAAAGCTTTCTCCTCAAAACCCCACTATCTTCTATTGTATATTGCACAAGGAATCATGAAACAATTACAATGCACTCTTCTCACAAGAGTCTCATGCACTCTACCTATTGTCTCACATTGATCCACACAAAACCGGGCCAATACTCAACCAATTCTTAGCTTGTCTTCAGCCTTCCTTGCTCACGCGATTCATGAAGAATGCAATCCTTATTCACAAGGAATTACAACCTTCCTACACTACGTTGAGTATCAGGGGAATCCTGTGGTGTTTTAACTAAAATTGGGTAGCATGCTAATATCACAACTTATAGTTACACTTCCCTTTAACCTTTGTCTCAACTGAGTCTCCACTGGAACTGACATGCATGCAACTAATAATAGTAAATCCTCAGTTGCATGCAAAATCATTGATTGTGAATTAATTAATATTTAATTCACTTGATCTCTCACTAGTGTATCAAAGAGTTACAACTAGCACAACTGAGTTTAACTCACTTAACTGAGTTAAACTGATTACAACCTGCATTAACTAATGCACCACTGCACTTTGAACTTTGTTACAACTAGAATTACTCTGCATGCCTCACCAACTACCCCTAACTCGAAATCCACTAGCTAACTGAGTTTATAACTCTTATTTAACTATTACAAGTCATCATTGAGAATAGATTACAGTTTATTGTCCATCTTAATTAAGGGATAACCAAAATAGACATGCACCAAAATAACCTTGTGGGCCCACCCTAGTGTAGGTGCTTAATGCACTAGGCATGGGTGCTTAATGTTGTTTCCAGATGTCAATTTCGTTGTTCCTTATTGCAAACTTCAACACTCCATCTCAACAAGAAAGGAATGTCCTTGCATGCGACATGCAACTCATGCATGCAACACTTCACTAGTGTTTCTCGCACATGCAACCTTTGCAGGCAACACTTCTGAAACTGAATAGCCTTCAAACAACTAAATCAGTATAATGCATCTATCATCAAAGTCTTCTAACTGTTGCTAGCTACTGCACATGTCTACTGGATTATCTGCGATGTTGACATCTGCATCCATGCACTCTGCATTGCTACCAACTCTGATCTGCGCTCTAATATCCGACATTATCACTTTGATTTCATGTCCTCCTAACATCTGACTGCATCAATCTAACTGATCATGCTACTGCTTCTCTGTGGGCTCCTTGTAGCCAGGTTCGATCCACGAGACCCACCATCTCTAGGATCCTGCCCAAATTTATTCTTGGGATTAATCATGCATGTCACCCCACCTCACACCTGGAGGTATAGCTGCATGCACTCCCTCTTCCCATCTCACTCAAAATTTCCTTACATGAGTGGTTGCTCCCACTCCATGATCCTCCGCATGTGGCTACTCCACATCTTGAGGTTCATTCTTACCTACATGAAAATCCATCTCCCTCTCAAGTATCAATGGCATGGGTTTCTCACACCTCCCAATGGTTGGAAGCTCTATAGAAATCGCATCTACATCAAGTCTACAGATATTCTTAACTCAAATCCCAATCTTTTTGGCTTTCTTTGTTGCTTTATGTCGCAGGAAAACTTTTCCTTCACTAAAAACAACATCATAGCCTCTGTCCTCTAAGATTGTAACTGAGACTAAATTTTTCTTCAAACCTAGTACATGCACTACATTTTTTAATTGAAAGAGTTAACCTGAATGTCTCTGGAAGGTAATGGTACCAATCCCAGTAGCATTGTACTGCCCATCATCACCCATTTCAATATGCATATGGAGATCCTTCTCCTCCAAGTTACTTAAAAGTTCCTTTTCTCCCGTCATGTGAAAGGAAGCACCACCCCGATCCCAATGCACTTGACACCATGCATGCAATCAATGAGAACTCAAGCTCAAATTACGAGGCCAAAGCCTCAACAAGTATAGATCCTCCAACCCTCTTGTTCTTCTTCTTTTGTGGACAATTTGTGGCAAAATGTCTATGCTTGTGACAGCGAAAACACCTCACCCTGGACATATCCTGCTTCTTTCCATTCTTGGACTCAGATTTAGAATGGAATTTCTTCCCCTTCTCCTTCCTCGCCTTGGCAACCAAAGCAAAATCATCTTCATATTCATGCTTAGATGAAGATCAATCTCTGTTGTTCCATCTGAACTCCTCCTGCACCAAATACGACCACAATCGTTCCCAATCTGGCAATTTTTCCTTCCATTGACAGAGTCTTGATAACTATGCCAACTCTTGGGAAGTCCTAGGAGAGCTAAGATCACCAAATCATCATCATTAATTGTTATTCCAACGCTCCCTAGTTCATCCCGACATTGGACAAACTTTGTTAGATATTTTGGAATGGTGTGACCCTTTTCCATCTTGATCTTCCTGAGTTTATCTTTGAGCGCCAATTTCTTATGGTCGTTGTTGTTTTGGAATAGATCCGTCAAAGCCTTCCACATTGCATATGGTGTGGCTTTCCCATGGAGGCTTGAGACAATGTGGTCTCGTACTCCCTCCATTAGGATCCTCCTCACCTTTTCCACTTTCTTTTTCCATGCATCAATATTTTCAACATTTGCCACACTGGGTTTAGGAACATCATTGTCAATGAATTCCTTCAAGCCATTGTCTTCGATCACTGCCTCCATCATGTCCTTCCAAGCAATATAGTTCGTGATACAGGGGCATTAGGCTCAATAAAATTCCATGTATTTTAATAGACTTAGGGGTTTTATGTTTTCAAGGGAATTGATTTCTTATGTAATGATTTGAGTGATTTTAATGAGAATTAATTAAATATTGTGAGGAATTTTGTAAATGTTCTCGAATGTTGGAGGACATGAGAGAATTAGACTAGTTTAGATTGCATAGGGATTGAGAGATTTAGGAATTAATGTAAATCGTAAATTAGAATTTGTTTCATGATTTTGTGATGAAAGAGGATCCTTAGGGGTTAGTTGAGGCAAATGAGGACTTAGAGGATATTTAGAATTTTTTTGAGGAGATGGAGGAACTGAAACCAAAAATAGTTTCAGAACCTTTTTGTATAAAATGTAAGCCTAAAAGGCATAAAAAGAAGTAGATAAGTAAAGCAGTAGATAGGTAGGATTGAGAAAATAGGGTTTGAATTGCAAGCCTACGGGCAGAATAGGAAAAGGCCATTGATTGAATATCAGGAAGGAGAGGAAGAATTTCCTATGTAATTACTGTGTGTTAATACAGAGAACTCATTTCTGAGTTCATGTTTCATTTCTGAAGTTATATGGTGTGCAGATGAAATTACAGGATTTTTTATTGTATTTTTTTAGGGCAAATATTCATTATTTGAATTCTGTGTGATTGAGTATGTTGAGAAATTAGCATTGATCACAGAATGGATCGATGTCATTAAAAGAAGTACTTGAACTTCTAATTGAGGGATAAATATTGTCTGGATGTATTTCACAATTGAAATAACATCATATAAAGCATTTTATGAAGTTATTACACACTTTGTTGTGTAAATACAATGCAACAAGATCGGGTTTTTGAAGTCAATTGAGGGTTTTATTGCATTCATAAACAATGGATTTAGACCACAGAGGTTGAGTATTAATATGAGTAAGCCATGTGTTGTTGTATGGAGAATACAAATGGTTGCAGAATATGGCGGAAATAAATCTGCGTTGGAACCATATAATTTGGACCGACACTCATGTCAAATCTCATGTTAAATGGCACAGCGGAACTGTGAGTCAATAGAAGACGGAACCGTGAAGAGCAGTTTTGAAAAAAAATAAATGGTTTTCGCGTAAGTTTGGGATGGTAAGCAGTTTTATTGGAATTGAACGCGATACACCTAAATGAGTGAAACGTAGCAATGGGCGGAATTCTAATACAACCTATTTCGTGTGACTTTTGAGCGATAAGTCGCGGGGGTTAAATGAGTGCGATACTAGTTCGATCATCAACAGTTGAGATCTGACGCCATTCACATATAGAAGTTGCGTAGAGGTTAACAATAGTGAAGACCGACGGTGGAAATATTGCGTTGGTATGCAATGAATTATCAATCGTTGATTTGATAAATGTTCGAAAGGTGAGTTATTAACGTTGTGGGACCCGAACCTAATATTCATGTTGAAATCGGGTTTTTGACCTTTGTATGAAAGATCAGCATATATGCGGATTAGTGAGCACATATGGACATGGAATAAAGGTTAGTGGATTGGTAAATGCTGTGGCCGAGAACATAAAATATGTTGGTGTTTTATGTTTAACCAAAGTTGAACTTTGGTATGAAATCAATGAAATGTTCACGTGGGTTTGAATGTATGGTGAATTGGAATGTTGTGGCCGAAGATTTATATTTTGGGTTTTATTCCAAAGTTGAAAGATTGATTTCAAGTTCATGAAATGGGTTTTGGCCTATGGTTTATAATCATAGAGTATAATGCAAAGAACAACTTCCGCATATGAAGTTTGTAAAGTGGGTTTTATAATAAGGTTTTGATCAGAGATTTAAAAGAAAAGCTTCTGCATTATATTTTGCCCAAATTTGAGAATTATTTTGGGTGCATAAATGAACCATGCATTTTTATATGCATATTAAAGGTGAGAATGTGGGTTTATGCAGCCTTTGGCTGCATCAAGTGGTATCAGAGCTGGAAGAGCTCTTTGTGAAAGTTAAAGATTTTTTTTAATTAAATCAAAATGCATGTGTGATGGGAAAATAAGAAGAGATCAGATTCCAAATCTGATAAGTAGGATATACACAGAATTTAATTGAACAAGCATTTTCATAAATAAATGAAGAAAGTACAAGTGAATGAAAAGAACAAGATCGTGCAGAAATCTTGAAGGTGAGATAATTTTAATCTCGTTAAAATTGTGGTTGCAGAATTATGGTTGTAGACAAGATGAAGACAAAGATTTTGATGATGATGGTAGTGAACCTAATATTCCAGCTAAATGTTGGATAGAGAGAACAACTAAAGTGTTATCAAGAGAAGGTGAGTTGAGGATATAAGCCTAGAGAGAGCAGAAGAGAGCGCTCAAGAGGTTCCAGAGATAGAGAACCAGTGCTTGCCAAAAGACCAAGTCTAGAGAGAGGATTGGTGAGGTAAGTGACATTAGGGAGGACTTGTTGTTGAAGAGGCTAAGTGCAACTCATAGTGAGTGAGAAGCTCATGAAGAAAATTATCATGGAGGATCAGAGAAGAGGTTCTAAAGAATTCCACAGAGATAAGATGAAGGATAGAGAAAGAGATATTGCAGTAATGAAATTACAACTGGAAGTACTGCAGGAATGGCTACAAGAAGAGGAAAACCAGAGAGGAGGATGGATATTTCCACTGAAGGGAAAGAAAGTAATTTGGAAACCACTACAAATGAAGTGGAGGCAAAAGGAGATTGCCTTATGGAAAGAAGAACTCAGATTTTTTGAGTCAAAGATGGAATTTGAGGATTCCAAATGCAAATCTGTTCAAGGAGAAATGCTTGAAGAAGCAAACGAGACTGAAAAGTCTTGTTTTTATAAAACTAATGAATTGTGTATGATTGCAGGTACATCACGGGATGATGAAAAAACTTTGAAGTTTGTTAAATAAAAAGAGTTGAATCTGAATTATGTTCAGAAGGATGCTGAGATAGTAGGATCTCAGAAAGAAAAGGAGACAGAGGGGTCTCAAGGAAATATTCAGCAGAATATTGAAACAGGGGAAGAAGGACCATCTGATGATTGGTCAACAATAAGTGAAGGTATGGAAAGTTGTGTAAAGTTTCCAAGTTCTACTCCAATTGAAATTGTTGAGTTATATAGGCGGAAACGTGAAGCTAGGTTACACTTTTGTGAGAATCAGGGGCCGAAATATTTTTTCAGCAATAGTTTGGCCAAACATTTTACAAAGTTCAACCGAAATTTGTAATAGTTCGGCCGAACTTTCTTAGAAATTTCGGCCGAACTCGTGATTCCGTTTAGATTGAAGGCACACTGACGGCGCGGGAAAACAAAATTTTTGCCGGAGATTGGAAAACCGGCAACAAAAGTTCGGCCGAACTTCTAAAAAAAGTTCAGCCGAATTGTGAGTTCGGCCAAACTTTTACTTTTAAAATAGTTCGGCCGAACTATTTTCTATAAATAAATTGCCTGCGAAGGTTGGTGGTTTACCGTTTTCATTGTTCGCGCATTTTTTGTCCCTATCCCTGTTGCTCTGTTCGTGCTGTTGCTCCTCCCGGCCGCGCTAGTGCTCCTGCCGTCCGCGCTCTTCGACTCCGTCGGGTATGTTACTCTCCATCCGCGCTCGAAAAAATTTTGTGCTGTGAATTAAAAAAAATGTTTGTGTATTTTTGTGTTGTGTATTAGAAAATCATAGATATTGTTGCTTGCAACATGCACTGACTAACTGGGTTGCATAGCACTACCACTAGGGAACTTGTTCTTGCCTCTTTTGTTCCTAATTGGTGACCACCTCCCTCACACACATGCTCGGTCCATTCTGGATCCGTTTGTTTGTTGGCCCGCTCATCTCGAAGATCTACCTCCCTCCCTACCTACCTCTATGGAACTTACTAAGGCTAAAGGCTAGTGTCCATATTTGCTAGTGAAACAGGGTCCTTTCTTAAGGGCAGGCTCCGACAACCAATTCTCATTTATTTCATAAGTGCCCATGGTCTGGTCTAACTCCGTCTCCGGGTCTGCCCCGCTCCTCCGTGGTATACCTTACTATTGAGTGTTCTCTGTTTGAAGCAGAGCCAGTAACAGAGGTAGTAGCAAAGGCAGAGCCAGTTGATCCAGTCGGTTAAGCAGTCGATCCAACAACACCACCAGTAGAAGTAAATCCAGTAGAACCACCAGCAGGATCATTAGCAGCACCCGTAGCAGGAGGTTAAGAATCACCACGGTAATAAGGGCGAAACATCTATAG